>JBBPDJ010000003.1:1501206-1565293 GCA_037974625.1 Cucumis cinereus | reverse complement strand
GTGGACGGGGTCCACGATTCCGCTTTTGAAGTCGTGGACCCCGTCCACGACTTCGGTCGCAGAATCCCTACAAATAGGGCATTCTGCCATCACCAATTTCCCACACCTCTCTACCTCCCAAAACCCCTTTCCAATTTCCCACACCTCTCTACCTCCCAAAACCCATTTCCTTTAATTTTCTCCAATTCCCCACCTTCATCTTCCCCTCTACCAATTTAAAATTCTCTTCTCCTTTAATCTCACTCACACCCTAAACCCTCATCTTCCCCTCTATCTTCCAAAATTTTCATTTTCCTTTAATTTTCCCTCCCACCCTAAACCCTCATCTTTCCCTCTACCTTCCAAAAATTTCATTTTCCGCTACCGTTTTATTTTTACGGTATGAATTTATTTGGTTATTTTTTATGTATTTCAATTTTTAAAATATTAATATTAAATTTTAACATTTTTTTATGTTGTTGTAAGAGCAATTTATCTTTCGTCATTCGTCGCTCCCACCATCGTCGTCGTCGGCGCCGTCTACGGTATAAATATATTTTGTTTGTTTTTTATTTTTATTAATATGCATGTATATGTTTTTTTATTTTTATTTTTATTAATATGCATGTATATGTTTTTTTTTATTAATATTCATGTATATGTTTTTTATTCTTATTAATATGCATGTATATGTTTTTTTATTCTTATTAATATGCATGTATATGTATTTTTTATTCTTATTAATATGCATATTAATCTTTGTATTACTATTAATATGCATGTATATATTTTTTTCATTAATGTAATTATTTTGCATGTAATTAATATGTATTTAATATGCATGTATTGTTTTATGTATGCATGTAATTTTATTCTTTTTTTTTCGTTTTTATTTATTGTATTTAATATTTATGCATGCATGTAATTACGAAAATATTTAATATTTATGCATGCATGTAATCAACGTTGCAAACACGGATAAAAGACGTATGCTACGTAGACGACGACGGCAGAACGAAGATGTCGTAGAAGAAGATGTAGATAATGCTTGATTGTAATTTATATTTGTAATTAAAAAAATTAGTCGTTTTATTTTATTATGTAATGACGTTTCTAATTAATTTTAATCTAGAAAACTATTAGTTTATCTTTTAATTTTTTTTCACATTAACATTAATGTAAGATAAAAATTAACGTAAACGGTCACATTGAACTATTTATTAAAATAAATAAAGTTGTAATTAACCATTAATAATCATGAAAATTAAAATTTTTAACACATTTAAAACAAAAATCAATTAATATAACTTTAATTAAAACAAACCAAAAAATAGTGAGGGAGTCGTCCACGACTCCAGTCATTCCAGTCAACGCCCCACGTGGGACGTGACTGGGCAAAGGGAAGTCGTGTACCACACGACTTCCTTGCTACAGGAAAATCACCTCATTTTTTACAATACTTTGATTCTAACCCCTTTTATGTCAATAGTTTCAAAACCCACATTATTTTAAAAATTACTCCGAAATTTCTGTATTATTAAATAAATCAGGAAGAATGGATAGTCCTCAAACAAATACATAAATGGAAATACTAAAAATAATAATAATAATAGAAAATAATAATAATCCATAAATCCTAATTTTCTTTTAATATAGATCAATACCAATCTAATTTTGAATAGCAAGCTAACCTAACCTTTAACTTCTTAACTTAACATACGAAAAGGTGCAACAAATCATACATTAAATTAAAGCACAAATCATACAATCCGCAAGAGTTAGAAAATATGATCCATGTTTATTAGAATTAAAATTGGAATTGACAATCTACAGGAGTTGACTCAAATCTCACAAATACAAAGAAATAGAAATTATCTTAATAACCCAAGCTAAAAACAAGTACCTTAGCCTCTCATCCACATTTCAGATGATGAGGAAATGATAAAGTGCATAAAACTCATGAAAACAACTCAGAAAATAGAGAGGAAGACGTCCAAAAGCGACTGAAATCGGAGGTAGGTCAATTGGGCGACGGAAACATGTTTTTAAATAAATGTAACGACGTCGCGGCGCTAGGTTGCGCTGACAGGAATTGTCATGCAAACAAACTTCGGAGTGTTGCAGCGTTGCAAGGCAAAGGCATATAAGCCTCTTTTGCACTCCTTTGGCTCCCGTTGATCCAACTTGACTTCGTTTTCGCTCATTTTAACTCCAAATGACATCAACACAAAATTCTACTCTTGATTTGCTCAAAGCCTACAAGATAGCCAAATAGAAACGTAAATCATAGAACGATCCCAAATTAAGCGGGATTAGATAGCACAATTTTTGTGCTATCACTTACCATGTGTGGTGTCGACTATAATTTCAGCATATACACCAACAACATGATTCTATACTAAGCGTATGTTTGGATTGACTTTTTAAGTGTTTAAAAAATTACTTATAAATGCAAAAAGTGTTTAGAAACACTTCGAAAGTCTATCTAAAAACACTTTAAGCTAAGGGAGCACAAGCATTCCTGAATGAAAAAATACATTACATTTGAATTACCTTGATTGATGATTCACTCTCAAATGACAAGGAGATAGCTTGATATAAATATGAATTAAAGAAGAAGAAAGAATAACCCCGGATATATGTGGAAAACCCTAGGTTAGAAAGAAAAAACCACAATACGAGTCTTTTGCATATTTTTCTTACTATAAAAAAAATACAAGGGATGAAATATTTATAGGCCATAATGGGCCTCGACAAAAAAAAAAAAGATAAACAAGGATATAAAGACTACACAAATACCCTTAGTACAATTATTTTCAACACTTGAATATACCTCAATTGATCACACCATTACTAGTCTTATTTTAAGAACTCAAAAGTGAGGCTTTTAGATTGAAAGGATCCCCAAGCTTGAGGGTTATATCAAAATTGAAGCTCCATGCTTCAAGAAGAGGACCTCTGCATGGGG
Source organism: Cucumis cinereus (assembly GCA_037974625.1). Classification (NCBI taxonomy): domain Eukaryota; kingdom Viridiplantae; phylum Streptophyta; class Magnoliopsida; order Cucurbitales; family Cucurbitaceae; genus Cucumis; species Cucumis cinereus. The sequence continues at coordinate 1,562,346 of JBBPDJ010000003.1, read as the reverse complement.
CTGGACGACTCTTAATTACTCAATCTCCATGGGAAGCTCCAAAAATTTCGTCAAACTGCCATGTAAAAAGAAGACAATCATACTACTCCAGTTAAAAGAAAGCTCAATTCCAGTTATAATTAAACCAACCATACCACCAGTCAATAGGTTAATTTCATTTTCTCTGGTTTCAAGTAAGTGAGACCAATAGGTTGGTTTCACTTTGTACTCCTTAATAAGTGACTCCAACTGACTGATATTCAACCTAAATATGAGCTTTTTCTTGTTCCATCACCTAAATTCCTAATTCTTCCCAGCAGAGAAGTGACTTCTTTTCTTAAATCCCTTGAAGGTTCATTCATTTCATCATAAATTCAACCCAACTATGAAGAAGACTCTTGACATACTTTAAAGGCTCTCTAATTAGGAAAAAATCTTTTATTTGACATGGAAACCTATCTGACCTGTATAAACAAAATTCTTTCTCGATGCCACAAGCAAAATTTCTACTGAACTTGTCAGAATCCTTCATAAGTAATGGGCAAGAGTGCCTATTATTTAGCTAAATTTGTTTGATAACATACCCTCTAGATAAAATATTCCCAGATTTCTAGGACACATCAAAGAAGATGCTGTAAATTACTCAATACAAACAGAATTTTTTTTGATAAATTATTACTACCAGGGTTAAAATCTTACTCAATAAAGCATCGTGCAGACATGCATACCGTTTTATGAGCACTTTGGGATTGTATGGAAAGAGATTCTCTCTGTTAAGATTTTCCAAGGACGTTTTCAACGAGTGCAAACAATTTTTAGATTTCTTCAGGGATTCTACCCCAACCCTTTGAGGCTTGTAGCCATAATCACAATTTCCAGTGTCCTCAAAAGATGGAAGTGTTTCGTTGCTTTGATTGCGTGAACCAGACAATAGCTCTTCTGAAATAGTTGAGCTATTCAGCATACCCTTTCTTCTCTTGCCTGAAGATTCAGTTGAGATATCCAAAATTGTTGATGAATTCACTAGCGCATGCCTGGAATCATTTATTACATGCAGGCATCTACAAAAAGAAATTTGTGGTAAGTATCAGGAAGGGAAGGTACGATGCTCATGTCCTGAGGCACCAATTACCACTCACCTGCCCCCCACACATAATAAAAAGTTACCAGAAAACAAAATTTTAAACCATATTGCAGCCAAGGAGCATGGAAGTTGTCGACTCCATGGTAATTAAATGTCAACTGTACTTCTGAATTAAGTTGTAAAAAGTGACAAAGCAGTAGGGCACACCCAATAAAATTATTGTTATTATTATTTTAAAATAAGGCATACCTTAGTAGGTATTCCAAACAATATGTTCCTGCATCTTTTGACATGAGGTAATCTAAGAGCATTTCATGATCATAGTTTAACTGCACATAAAGACATTAGTCAAACAACGTTTACAATTCTAGGAAGGAGAATGGAAGCAATCAAATCAAATAGAGCAATGAGGGAATTGAAACTTGGGTGGGGGTATCGCCTGTCTGGAGTAATGTTACTTGCCTCCTTAAGAAAAATGTGGAACATGTGCTGAGGATCAAAAATGTTTGAAACATGAAAAAGTATATCTTCCTTCACCTCCAGGAATGGTCCTTCACAAGAACTAAATACAAGCAATGATCTTCTTAAATATGCTGCAAGCGGTAGTTAATCAAAATATACGTAAAACCAAACTGATTATTACTAACCATGGCTCTAGATGAGAAGGCAGCCGAAGAAGTTGCAACAGCACTTTGAATAATAAATCATCCTAGAGTTCAAGATAATAAAATTATTAGCTATAAGTCTAAACGTATGTTATTTAAATATGTTTTTCTTTCCAAACATTACTTTAGCTCTAGTTTGATAGAGCTTACAACATGCTAGCATTGTTTGAAAAGAAACATCAAGACAGAAAAACGTACAAAGCAGTTGCACCCTAAAGCGCAATTGTTTGGAATAATGCAAAAAAAAAATGTGCATCAATAAAATAGAAGATAAAACACAAAATAATTCTAAAGCCTTAATGACATAGTGAAAACCAGAGAAGAAAATGTACAAACCTCGTGCATATATAGCTGGAGAAATGATGATGCAAACTTGGTGCAGTTTTTTGCATACATCTTAGTATCCAGAAAAATATTTGTTGGAAGGTTCCTCAGAAGCCACTTATAAACCTCCAGTATACCTTTCTTGCTACAAGTGTAGTCATCACATTTACTTTCCAATGTTGTAGTGTAGATCAACTGAGATTTTATAGCTATAGACGGATCACACTTTTCAGTTGGTTGTTTACACAAGAAGCTTAAGGAACACCTGAGGAATAGAAAAATAGCTAGTCTGTGCAGATGCAAGGAACATGGACTGTGTTTTTCACCTAAATAGCTCACAATAAATGGAGAATCTTCAAGGGAAGTATCAGAGGCAGATTCCAGATCAAGCTTGGGAAGCAACAAGAGCTTTTGGAAACAATTTCTGCAAAGTTGCAACCATAGAACAAGAGTGGAACATTGAAGATGGCAATGGAAACTTAGCCTGATCATTAATATCTGGAAAATGAAGAATTACTGAACTTAGTGAACCACTAGGAATTAAACCTTGTATGACTCAAGAGCAGTGCAGCTTATCATCAACAATTTTTGAAAACTAAAGTTCCTGTTTTGATAATCATTTGTTGCTTTCGATTTTTAGAAATTGTACTTGTTTTCTGACAACTTCTTTATCAAGGTTTTCATTATATCTAACTAAATAATTGTATTTTCAGTCAAATTCCAGAAAACAAAAGAAAATTTATAAAAGCTATTTTTTCTTGTTTCCAAAACTTCGTTTAATTTTTTTAAACACTCATAAAAAGTAGATAACAAAACAAATAAATACTTGAATGAAAGTAGTGTTTACAAGCTTAATTTTCGAATGTCAAAAACTAAATGGTTATCAAATGATGCCCAAGTTTTTGGCAAGTAAATCAAATTCACACGATGCAATTAGCACCAAGAAATAAATTATTAAGCATAAATATGACAATTAGTGTATCAATATAAATATTATGAGGAAGAAGAGGTGGGGTGGGGCAGGGACAAAAAGCTAAAGATGTCTTTCCTAGAGGGGAGTAAGTTAATAATAGAAGAAACAATTTTTTTCCGCAAAAAAAATAGAACTTACTAAGATCAAGAGTCAAAGCTCACGTTCAAATACAAAAATATACAAATCAGGAGTGCAAAAATTTGTTTGACGACTAGAACGTCACTCAGACACTTGAACTACCCTTCCACAAAACCCAAAGTTGTTGAAGCAGAAACAGGGTAGTTATACAACATGTACGGTGTCGGTGACACATAAATGGTATGGAGACATTCACAGCACAATATCTTACATTGAAATTGAAATCGATCTTAAAACCCTCTGACCAATTAAAATTCTTTTAGCACAAACATTGGAGATTACTAAACCAGAAACAAAAGTTAATTTAAAGGTGTAGATTTAACTAAATTTAACTTGATTAAGGTTTAAAAGTAAAAAAGAATCAGAATTATAATAAAAATGTTAAGTGCAAAACTTTTAATAAAACATCAGGCACCCATTTCTTTAAATTGAACTCCAGGCACCCATTTCTTTAAATAGAATTCAACTTTCACTATCTACGCCTGTTCTTTGATGTTGGAAGTAGATGCCATTGTCACTGATGAGAATCAAACTTCTCAAAAACATCCAACCAAATAAATAATTGAGGCACCATGAAAACCATATTGAACAATCTAGCCAGCCACCAGGTATTCCTGTTATATTTTTTGCCTAATCTCAAGAAGGCTAATCTAACGTATATTCTGGGGAGGGGGAGAAAAAAGGTAGATTCATACCAGCAACTTGTGACTGAAATATCGGGACAAGCACCTATCAAAGTGATCTACTTGGTTATTAAGGCACCAATCAAGAAGGTTGGGAATCAGGTTGATGATTGTACCAAGTAGGGGGTGACTCTTAAATGAACCACATGAAGCTTCCTCAAAGTCACTTGGCTCAGCCAAGGAACAGAGAAATTGAACAAAATTTCCTAGGAACAGAAATTTTAATCCTTGCCTCCGATGCAAATTATTAGAACGTGAGTCATCGTCGCTCTGGACTTCTACAATGTTACAATTTTTCTCCGTAAGGATCCTACCCAATAAATCCCAAGGAATCTTTGAAAGACAAGAATTAACAGAATCAAACAACTCTCCAACAAGATCACTCTGCTCTTGCTTCAAGAATTTCAAGGTATTTCGCAAAACTTGAAGAAGGCCAGCAACTGTGGAAAAATTGGCATTTTTCAGCTTAGGTAGTAAGATATTACTTAAGGTTGACAAAAAACAGTCTAAATTTTCAGACCCAGTGATTGAAGGTGCAGGAGAAGATATGATTCTGGCAAGCACTAACTCCATGCCAAAACATAATGAGTGTACTAATTCATACCAGTCGCTTGGGCTTCCCTGCATAATCAAATGGGTTTATTGTTAGCCCAAAACTATGTGATAGTGATAAACTAAAATTTCAAACATGAGTAGAGTTTACATACAGTTAGAATTATAAATGTTGTAACTGCTGTTAGTACATTGCCCCCAAGATGCTTGACATACTGATTCTCAAAGGCAAGTAAAGGTACCTGCACATAAGGGGAAATGAAAATTTCGTAAAGCTGAAGTGGAGAAGTTTAGATGGACTGTTGAATTAGATTAACAATATAATTATGAGATTGAATACCAGACTCTACAGAATTATCAATTTTCATCTGAGCATAAGCACCTTTTTTGTGAAAAATAAAAAACTATGCACGCACACTATAGAGCAAATATTGAGAACAGAGAACTCCAAAATTTTGTAATATTCATCCCTTAAGTCCATCTTAATTGTAAGCAATTACCAATTCAGAAACAATCTTCGTCATACAATGGTGGCTCTCCAAAGATTGGTCGTGCTCATCACTGCTTTTCTCGTGAGAATTCGACGATTGAATCGCTTCCTGATCGACAATACATCAATAAAAGAATTTTGTGTTACAGAACAGTGCAAGTGTAAGAGATAGAGAGAGACTAACATTATCAGAGTCACCATCAATTTCTCGAACCCAGCGGTGAACTTCCGTTACAACCTAATGAACGATCAGTCAACAAAGTGAGGCAACGAACTAATGTAAAAAACTGAAGATTTCCAAATCAAATAGCAACAACAGAATCACAGGAACCAAGAGAGTAAAGAAGAGCGAAGCAAACATGAGAGAGCGCAATAAGCAGTTCCTTTTCCTTCCCTTTGCTCTCCAAAACCACTCCATCTTCTTCCTATTCACCAAAAGTAAAAAACACGAACTCCTCTTCAATGATAAACACAGAAAACTTGGCGCGCAATATGAAATCGAGAAAAAGAATGGCAACAACGGAGAACAGCGAAATCTTACTGTAAAAGGACGAAGACAATGATCGACGAGCCAGCTAAGCCGCAAGCACTTCTCACCGCCAAACGACATTCTCAGGCACCACCGATGAATTCAGCTACTGAAGCTTCGAAATGTTCAGTTTCCATGGCGAATTGCGAGATGAAATGATTTTGGCTCAAAGGATCTTTCTAAAGGGTGAAAATGATAGTTAGTACAAAAGAGAAACCTTCCGTTCATTTTTTGAAACCCAAAATAAAAGAGTTCCTCTTCACGACTGAAGTGCTTTCTTTACCAGCGCTTGTCCAAAAATGCACTTCCGTAGCCTCACTGAAGGCGGCGCGTCAGCTCCACGCTCTGATTCTCACCTCCGTAGCCACCGCCTCGTCTCTATCTCCTTACATATTCAACAACATCTTATCCATGTACGCACGATGTGGTGCAATGTGGGAGTCACAGCAAGTGTTCGAGAAAATGCCGCAAAGAAATCTCGTTTCGTTTAATGCTCTAATCGCAGCCTATTCTCGGTCTCACGATCGTGCTCCATTGGCTTTCAATCTGCTTTCACAAATGGAGCTTGAATTCCTCAGACCCAATAGTTCCACTATAACGAGCTTATTGCAGGCAGCTTCTTCCATTGAAGATCGATTTTGGAGCTCTTTAATTCATACACAAGTAGTGAAATGTGGATTTGTTCATGATGTTCGTGTTCAAACCGCACTAATTGGAACTTACTCATATTGCTTGGATTTGGAATCTGCTGGAAAAGTTTTCCGGTGGACGATCGATAAGGATGTAGTGGCTTGGAATACCATGATCTTTAGAAATTTGAAGCACGATAAATTAAACGAGGCGCTTCGTTTGTTCAATGAAATGCTGGGGATTGGCCTAATTCCTACTCAATTCACCTATGCAATGATTTTGAATATATGTTGCAGAAGTGGAGACTACCTGTTTGGTCGGCTCATCCATGGCCGTATCATCACCTCAAACGCCATTATTGATAGAACTCTGCAAAATGTTCTGTTGGATTTGTACTGCAATTGTGGGGATATCCATACAGCATTTTACATCTTTAACAGAATTGAAAACCCAGATTTGGTTGCTTGGAACACAATCATCTCAGGATGTTCTGAGAATGAAGACGACGAGAGGGCCATGAAGCTATTTCAAGAATTGAAGAAATCATCACTTCCCAAACCAGATGATTATACATATGCAGCTGTAATTTCCACCATTGACAACCTTTTGAGTGGAATGTCTTTTATTGCTCAAGTTATAAAGGATGGATTTGAGGGCAGTGTCTTTATAAGCAGTGTCATTGTATCCATGTTATTTAGAAATGGCGAATCTCAAGCTGCTGAGAGGGTTTTTGTGTCTGTTGCAGAGAAGGATGTTGTTCTATGGACAGAAATGATCAGTGTGTATTCAAAAATTGGTGAAGGGGAAAAAGCAATCAAATGCTTTCATCAAATGCATCAAAATGGCCATGAACTTGACAGTTTTTCACTAAGTTTGGCTTTGAGTTCATGTGCTGATCTTGCCACTCTAAAACAAGGGGAGATTTTTCATTCTCTAGCAATAAAAACAGGGTGTGAAGCTAAAATCTATATCTTAGGGAGTCTAATCAACATGTATGCTAAAAATGGTGATTTGGGTTCAGCTCAATTGATATTTTCTCAAGTCCCATGTCCAGATTTGAAGTGTTGGAACTCCATGCTTGGTGGGTACAGCCACCATGGGAATATGGAACAAGCATTGAACCTCTTCTTTAACCTTCAAAACAGTGGTGTCAAGCCAGATCAAGTAACATTTCTTTCCTTACTTTCTGCTTGTAATCACAGTGACTCAGTTGAAATAGGGCAGTTTTTATGGAACTATATGAAAGAATGTAACATTATACCAAATTCTAAGCACTATTCTTGTATGGTAAGCTTGTTAAGTGGAGCTGGGTTCATAGATGAAGCAGAGGAAATGATTACCAAATCACCATTTGCAAATAATGATCCAGAGCTATGGAGATCTCTCTTAAGTTCATGTGTTGTTAAGAAAAACCTTAGAGTAGGAGTTAATGCAGCAAAACAGGTGTTGAGAATAGATTCAGAAGATAGTGCAGCATATATATTGCTATCAAATCTTTATGCTGCAGCAGGAAAATGGGATGGTGTTGTTGAGATGAGGAGAAGAATAAGAGAGAAAATGGTGGGAAAGGATCCTGGTGTAAGTTGGATTGAAGCCAAAACAAACATCCAAGCATTTTCTTCTGGTTTGCAGTCTCATCCAGAGGTTGATGAAGCACTAACTACACTGCTTAAGCTGAGAGGAAATATGAGTGAAGAAATGGATGAATCAACTATCAAGTGGGATTGGAGGTAAAGATTAATCAAGGGCATTTCAAAGACAGAGTTTTATTCAGGTTGAAGTTAGGAATTAGGTTGTAATTACAAGTTGACACTCAAGTAGTTTTTGCCACATTAGTTGATATAACAGTTACATGGTGAGAGATCGTTGGTGGATTGCAGACTTGTGTTTACCTTTTCGTTTAAGTTACAATAAAGATAAGGAAAATTTGAATTCCATTCAAATCACTAACGCATATTATACGTGAATTGTATCGTATTCGATTGGATGTATGTGTATTCTATAATCAGTTAGTAAGATATTATCTTTATTACGTTAGATATTAGCTCAATTTTGTCTAGTTAATTAGCTAATATTCTTTTCATTTTAGTAATATGTTTCTCTCTTTTTTCAGAATCATGGAGTAGGAGATTGAACCTCTTATTTCGAGGTTAAACTATACTTACTTTGATATTTCATTTCTTCTTTTCTATTTTTCTATGAAATAATAGCAGTCAAAATGAGCGCAAAGGATATAAATATGTTGCATCAAGATTAAAAATAGATTTTTAAGTAAATATAGCTAGGTTTAACAAAATTATCTAAAGTAAAAATACAATTTTGCCCTCTAGGGTTTGGCTTATTTGTCTTGTTTGCATTACTTCATATGTCTAAACACATAATATGGCAATGATTAAATTTGAACAAGGTAATGAAGACAATATCTCAATTTTTAGGATAAATATTAGTATATAACTTAAATTTACATAATTGTATATCACAATGATATGTGTTAAGCTACATTCAAATTGTATAACCATCCTTGGATCTTAAAGATATATATATCAATTTATGGAAAATGCTTACACACACGTGTCTAAAATCATACCATAGATATCTTCTTTTACATCACTGATTGGCCAAAAGCTTGTTAATATTCTTCTCACTTGTGGGCTTCAAAGGTTTGAACGTAGGGTAATTCAATTTTATGAATAATAATTAAGTATATAGCAACATTTTTAAAAATTTGCAAATAGAGCAAAATCTATCAGTGATAGACTTTTATCATTGATAGATTTTGACAGATTTTGTTATATTTGCAATATTTTTAAAATGTTGTTATATATGCTCATATTTTGAATCTAATGGTTATATTTGCAACTATCCCTTGAACATAAGAGTTTCCTAGACCACCTACTTTGATACCATTTTAAATCATTGATTGACCTAACAGACTTAAGCTAGTGTATGAAGGCAAATTTAATTACATATCATGAACAAGGTAGTAACACTCTATATACATCATAAAGTATCAAACATATATTGGTACATTTTCCAACACAACCCACATAAATATTAACTATAGGTTTTTGTTGAAATCGATCAAATCAAAAAGTCATAACAAGCTTAATATAGACAAGATATACATTGATAAAAGTCTATCAATATCTATCATTGATAAATTTAAAATTTTATTATATTTTATAAATATTTTAATTCATTATGTTATATCCGAAAAACTCTCGATTATATATTATGCTCACCAATAATAAGAATATTGACAGTAATGTAAATTTTGATGAAAATATCAATAAAAGTAATCTTGATATCATTTTTTTGACATAATAGAAAATTATCAATATCGAACCCTTCACCGTTTGAAGATGTTTACAACTTAACAAAAATTACATCACAAATCTACGTTTTTCATAATGACTAGCAGTGGCACATAATCAACAACATTACCACAACATAACTATCCTCCTAATTATTGGTTACAAACTTCAAATATAATTTAGAATGTTTGTTACTACGTTCATTTGTGTACCAACTAGAGACACGTGTATGTCTCGTTTAGTAACCATTTTAATTATTTTAATTTTGAAACTTACTCGAATACGTACCCATGAGCTTAGAGAACTCATGGATATCAATAAAGCCATCCCCATCCATGTCCACACCCTCCACCATTTGCTTGCAAGCCTTTAAGGTGGTGTTCTCCCCCAATATCTTCATGATCCCCATCACCTCCTCTGCGCTTATCTTCCCATCTCCATTGGAATCAAACACTTTGAAGGCGCTTTCGATGTCGCCGACCTTCACTTCCCCGCTGCTCATCATGTACAGCTCCACGAACTCCTTCAAATCCACGAATCCATCGCCATCTGCATCAACAAGCTTGAATGACTTCTCTGCCTCTGCGTCTGTGATCTCTTTGCTTCCAGCCAAGCCTCGGTGAGCTTCCTTGTATTCCTCAAATGAGACCTTTCCATCCTTGTTTGAGTCAAACTTCTCGAACGCCTGTTGAATTCAATAGAGATCATTACTACCAACGTGGCACAAAATGTTGTTATACAGAATTAAATGTTTTTTTCTTGGAAAGATTTGAAATTCATGTAAAAAAAAAAGAAAAATTGTTCATACCCATTTGATCTCCTCCAAGTTCGGGCGGAAGTGCTTTGAAGAGGGTGAGGAGGAAGAATTGGACCTTTCTTTGATTTGTATGGAAAAGGAAGTGTTTTTGGATGGTCGCTTTCCAGAACAGCTTCTGAATAACTTCAACAAGCTTGACATCTCTTCCTTTGCCGATGACAAAAAATAAATAACCATCAACCCTCTATTTATATCTCCCACGTAAATTTATTTTTCCTTTTTTTTTCTTTTTCTTATCGTCTAGTCCGAGTTTAGGAAGGATACATGGATGAATCGAGATCAATACATCTGGATGAACAGGGTCTTGAGGGTACGAAAGTATAGTTGAGATATGTTTAAAAAATTAAAAGTTACTACTTATACCAAACTTCATAGTTAAGTATGCTTAGCTGAGAGCAATCTTATGTTGGGAGAGGTCAAAAGCATATAGAAAGAACCCTTCTTGGTTTGTGAGGGTAATCTTTACTTTTCAAATCAATCAAACGCAAGCCAAGAATAACGTAGTCGTTTATCATATTTTCATTTGTTGCAATTATATCCATTAAAATATTCTTCTTTTGTCTATATACTTTTAGCTGCCTAACTTCGATCACGATACTAATTTTAATAAATCTTATAGTTAGATATCTAACATTTTCCAAAATTGTTAAATAATAATAATCATTTTCACACAAGAAAAGATAATATGTCGATAGATCTTCATAAAATCGACAATAAACTAATTTTACCGACTAAATTTTTATATTTATTGAAAGTAAAAATCCGAAAGTAGAATGACTAAAATTATATTTTAACCATTTATATTTTTGCATTGGATTCATTTTCTGTAATTTTAAGTTATTTATTGTCAACTATAATATAGCTTTTAAGATTATATTCATCTTTTAGAAAGGAGTAAATAAAATATGCAAATGACGTTTTTAGATAATATTAGTAATTAAAAAACTACTTTTTGAAGTTATTGCTTTTATAAAGTGAATTTCCTTTACCAAAGTTGCCTTTATTTTCTTTTAACGATATATGGGGAGAAGTCGAACCTTCGACTAGGTCGATAGTTCAAATACTATAAGTTATATTCAATTTGACTTTTACAAAAGCTTCTTTCTTACATGTTATAATATTAAACATATAACTTTCTTTTAGTCAGACCTTATGCAAGTGTTGTAATGCACGTGTCGCTAAAAATATACATGTTCAAAGACAAATTCACAAACACTGTCATAAACAAATAGTGACATAGAGCGTGTCGCTAGTATCAATTTTCATTGACATGTATACTTTTGGAGTTTTTTAGTTATGTTATGAAATTGTATTAACACATGAGGTTCACATCTAAATCTGTAATGAAATAATGCAATTCGGTTGATAAGTTGAGAGTGCTCAATTCAACTATGCTGAGATTAATGTTCTATCGTTACCATTATCGATATAGTTATGCTACAGTCATCATTATTGTTACTGTTACAACTAAAAAAATTCAAAATTTGGCATCTTTATTGCTACCATTATCGATACTGATACCGCTTGATCCTTAGACGTAGAGGTAATGGTAATAATAACTGTAGATTTTACAAAACAATCCAATTATATTTGCGATTCAAACTCATTGTCCTTGATTTATCAATAAAATTTGATTACAATTACATCAATTTTCATTACGATTGATAAACGTGATCTAAAATATAATGAAATCCAAAGCACACGAAAGGTGACGGTATTTTAATCAATTAATTTTAATGTATAGTTTTGAAATATTTGAAATATTTTTTTTAGTACAAATATTCGTAATAGTTAAAAGTATTGAGTGTTTTTGTCGGTAGAAAAGTTCTCACTTTTTTTTAATTAATATAGAAAAATCTTCACTATTAACATCTTATACATTATGGATTTAATTTTACTCAATTTTATAATTTTAAATATTTTATGTTTTCTGTTATAAAAATATATATTCTATTTTGTGTATAATGAAATACAACATAAATACGAATATCGAAAAAATATAATATTAAAATAAAATAAATGAAAATTAAGGAATTAAGAAAATAGAAAATAAGAAATTCTCCAAAATTCTTCATTATTTCTAATTACCGTAAAATTTCAATTTCTTACAAAATTCACCAAATGTCACTATTCATAAACAATTTGACAAAAATGAGATGGATTGACCCCTAAGAGTTGACATTTCAAGTCACATTGCAATGTAGTTGGACGTAAAGAGGATTGACACATGACAATAGACATTAAGCATAGTTGGACATCTATTTTTAATAATATTTTTAATAGAAAGTAAATTTTAATTTTTTTTTTTTTTTTTGTAAATTCGTGTCGGTTTTGGTAACAATATATTATTAGTCCACTAGTTTCTATACCTATGACATCTTGATTCTCATAATCTTTTGTTTTTATTTTTTGGATGTTTTTGCTCTAAGTACATTCTTAATTGGCATATACTTTTTAATGATAATACACATTATTGGTACACCAATGATAACTTGAAATGTCTTTTGAATTAACGCTGATACAAAATTTGAAATACCAATGTTATACTTTAAGTATATGATCAGTATATCAGTCAAACTGATATACTTCGTATTTGTTGGTATCTTTGATATGCTTTCCTTTCTCGTACGTTGATATATATAGCAGTACAACAATGTGATATATCGACATGTATTATCATTCACAATGAAAACTAACATAGCACAAGAATTATCGATGAAAACAATGATATATCGACATAGTATTTTCATTCTCGTTGATATATAGTTATTTTCAGAAACAGAAAGATAAAAGGTAAGCAAAAAGATGCCTATATTTATCCCCTTAGGCAAAGATTTGTTAAAGTTGAATGCATATATTTGAAGGGAATAGATTCTTATGCTGAGTTCTTTTTACATTTGTATGCATCCCCACCTCCATAAAGATCAATACTTTGTAAAATGCTAAGATGGAAAAGAGAGAATATTTTAAATTTTGGGGATCAAGTTCCAAATCAACACAAGACATCGATGAATTAGTTTGAATAGCATCCCCTCTCTCTCTCTCTTTTCTCCCCTTTCACTATTGTGGAATATATGTGTCATCATATATGGAACAATAGGGATTTTTTGAAATAGTGTTATTCTAATACGTATCAACAAATATAGGATTGAAAACTTGTGGATCGGATACACGATTACAGGAAAAACCCTAAATCGTATATCTGGACTATAGTTTTAAGCTCTACTGGCGCCATATTCTAGATTTTATGGCATAGCATGTCACATTGAAAATTGTAGACAGGGTCTACAAGTTCATGATCCCAAAACTTCACCCTTCCCTTAAAGATTTATTTCACTCGATGCTTATTTTATGCAACTCTCTCTAATTTGTTTCGCTTTAGGCATTGTCGTCTAGAAGCCTATTAGGTGAGATGCACGTACGTTTTAAGAAAAATACTAATATATAAAAAATGGAAGAACGATATTGGGTTTGACACATAATAAGAAAATTGATTAATTTGACACATAATATAAGAAATGGTAAATAAATTTATATTTAAATAAAAGATGGGTTCGTTGTGATTGTAAACAATGTGTTCTTTGTAAACATAATATAACTACAAAATTAATAAATACCTTGGTTTGATTCAACCACGAAAATCTTATAGTGTTATATCACACAATATCAATTACCCTATACCATTGCTAAGAAGACTTAATAGTCCAAAATAAAATAAGCTCATCCCACACAAAAACTGAACGATCTAAAATAAGTACAAAACGCCTAATAAACGCTTTAGATCTAAAGCTTAAAATCATGGACTTGATAAATGATTTAGGGTAAAGCGAGTATCAAGTCTAGAATTCATTTAAATCGGCATGAACAGAGCTTCATGTTTTGTAATAATCGTGTATGCATTCCACGATTTCTCAATCCTCATTTTTTTCATTATTTTCTCCGCAGCCATGTTTTGTCGTTATATATTAATGAAAACACTATTTTAATAACAAAAAATCGTATAAAGAACCAAAACATAGCCAAAAAAATAAAAAGATGCCATTTTTAAATTTCACCACCTTATAATAATGTTTCTATACACGTTTTATGTAACACCAACGAGGAATAATTGTCTCTAAATTGAAATTTGAAAAAGTTAGAACATATCCCTAAGAGAGTGAAACTTATTTTAAAGGAATTCATCTCCAAATAAATGTGTTTGAGAGACATCCATTGTATCTCAAAAATATATAAATAAATATAATATCTCATAAAATTATTAGAAAAAATTAAGGTAATAAAATTATTTGCTTGATTCATCAACATTTCAATAAAGTTGTGCATTCGATAGGTTTTTAAATCGAATCTCTCCATTTTTAATTTTGTGTTTAATAAATTATGTATTTTTTTTTATTTTGTTTTTAACAGATCTTCGATTTATTGGAAAATTGTTAAGTTCGATTGCGTAAATTCAAAATTAAAAATTTGAGAGCATACATTAGATCTTTTCTAAACTTTTAAGACCTGTTATTATATCAAGAAAAAGAAGATGGACATCGTAGTTAGAGATGTCTAATTTTTCTATGAGAACGGGGCCGCCCGAGGACCTACCTTGAGGGGGTAATGAAGGAGGAAGTGGGGGAAAGATTCCTCGTGAGCTAAATGGAGATGGGAATGCATTCCCTAACCCCGTTCCATTTTCCATCTCCGCTCCGATCATACTTAGTATAGTTATGTAAGGTTAAGTTATTATTATTATATAAATAATACATTTAAATTTCAAGTTTGATTGTTTATTAACCAAGATAATGAATATGTTTAAATTCAATATTTAAATATAAATGATATATCTGAATAATTTGATTTATGTTTATTTAAAAAGTTGTTAGTTTTTTAAACCAAAATTTGACTAATTTATCCTTAAATTCAATGGTATATAAGACTAACAATAATAAACAAGTTGGCGATAGATTTGATTAGAATTTTTCTTACATTAATAATTTAAATTAATTGGTTTTTCTCAACAAAAAATCGAAAAAATTCTCTGTGAATTCCCCTGGAGAATCCCCACCCAAATCCCCGTAGGGAATTTCATGAGAATGAGGAATGGAATGAAAAGAGAGGATGGGTACGGAGAATGGCATCCCAACCCTGCCCCTTGGATTTTTCAAGATTTGCCCACGTATTATTGTACGTGTAAACAAATATAAAAAAGATAGTTATTTCCTACTTTTAACCAATGTTTTCAAAAACTAAGTAAAGTTTTGAAAACTTAAAAAAAAAAAAAAAAAAAAAAAATAGTATTCAAAATTCTAGTTTTGTTATTGAAATTTGGTTCAAAATTCACCTCTTTTACCTTAGGAATGATGAAAGTCATCGTAAGAAATTGAGAAAGAAACGCACATTTTTCAAAAATCAAATAGTTACTAAACAAAGCCTAATAATCATTTTTCAAATTTTCAAAACTTGGCTCGACTTGAATTATGAAAACACTGCTAATGGTACATAACAAATAAATCAAGAGGTACAACCATACTTGAAGAGACGTTATTTGGTAGGTTGAACAGTTTTGTCTTTTGAGTTTAAAACAAAGAAACCAAGAGGTGGGAGTTGCACCCCTCTATTCTTTCTTCTTTCCAATTAAGGCAAGGACCCGTATGTCCAAGATTTAAAATCCAAATTCAACACCTAGTAGCTCCAGCATTGCCCTGCATCCCCAGCAACCTGCAACTTTTAAGATCGAGGTTGGTCTCGAACTCCCTATCTTAACTTTTAATAAACAACTTTTAAGATCAAAGACGGTCTCGACTCCCTATAATTAGGTACTACTCTTACACCCACAACCCACCAAGTGGTTAAACTTCTCTACTCTATGCTCCCTTCTACTCCTTCCCTTAGTGATTCTATTGGCCAGCCTCTTCCCCATCTATCATATGTCCATCTCTCTTTATCACTTTCCCCAAAACGATTTTATCCCATCATACAGAACTTCTCTCGCGCCTCCTCTTCCAGCGCTTTCCTCAAAATGGCTTTGTACATATTTACCACCTCCCTCTTTATTTCAATGGCTTTCTCAATAAATTTGTGCACTACGTCAATCACTAGCATTACACAATTCAAACTAGTACTAACAAAATATATTCGAACTCACTCTGAAATTTAAAAAATATTATTATCTTACAAACAGAAACGAGTTACACTAAGAAAACATCCTAAACATAATACTTTGGCATGTCTCTTATTTTCACAACTGTACTTACCATAGTCATACTTATGCGTGGATGATACACATTCTGCTTCGACCTCTATGATCCATACGTTGTCCTCCTCATCATTCTAAAGAAATCATCAACATTTACTTCACCATCATCTGCATTTACAAATCCAAGTTAACTGCTTTTCAAACATATATAACCAGCTACATATTTGTAAATGTCAAATGAAAAACAAACAAGGAAGACCCCAATGACAGAACAAACGAGCCCAATTGAATTACATTCAGAAAAACCATAAAGAGAATCATACATGGGAAGAATAGGTCTCACATATGTCTAAGCTGAAAATAAACAGGAGTAAATGTCAGGTTTATGGGGCTCAATTGTAATGACAAGAAGCTCAGGAGACAGGCAGTGGGATGTGAAGTTGGTTTCTTTCCCTCTTCTTAAATTAGCTCCCTCTTGGAAGTATCACAAAAGCGCTTCTTTTTTTTTTTTTAGTGGTCGACAAAGTTAGGACAAGGTTGAACTCTTTGAAAGAAAAAAGGCTATTCCTCAAAGCTAGAAGAGTTAATTTGATTCATTTTGTTTTGAAGGTTATCCCTATTAATTATTTCTCCCTTTTTAGAGTTATAAGTGATGTTTGTAAGAATATTGAGAAGCTCAAGCATATGATTAATTCCCTTTGGGAAGAGGTGGAAAAAGGAAACTGTTCACAATTGGTCAGATGGGAGGAGTCTTTGAAAGGTTGGTTTCCTTGGGGGGTTAGAAACTGGGAATTTAAGGATTCATGACAAAGCTTTGTTAGCCCAATGGTTTAGCTCAATTTTCCCTTATTAGATCTCACACTATATTGTGAGATCTTTGGGATGAAGAGAATAACCGAGTGTCTAGAGGATTGGAGATTTCATGTTTTCCTATAAGCTTCGAATTTAAAGACCTTTAGTATTTACTCTATGGGCATTATTTTGTAGAGTTGGAGACCCTTTCTCTAGTTGGATCCCTTTTTGTGGGTTTGGTGTTTTGTATAACCTCACATTTTTTTCAACTTTTATTCATGAAAGTTGCTGCCGTTGAAAATATATACACACACACCCCACAAACACATGCATGCATGCACACATATACAAGCCAAGTTATTGAACCTCCCCCTGTACCATCCATCCCTCTCCAAAAATATTTTCAAAGACTACATTGCTTATTGAAACACTATAAAACAGAAACTCTTGTTGTCTCCCATCACCCTACCCAACAGCGAGGAGTCTCCCATGAGCATAATGGGAGAGGTGGGGACCCAACATTCGATTATCAAAAATAAAATAAAAAAAATTAATAATAATAATGAAAATGGGAGATTTTCCTAGGTTACAGCACACATACAAAAATGAGGGTTTTTCTTAGAACTCAAGGACACGGTTATACAACCTATAGAACAGCTCTTGTTCGAGTAAGGTCATTACTGAAATGAGATTAAGTAAAAGGATTGTCAGTACCTAAATAGTTAAAAACAAAAGAATGGATGTAATGACCACTTCATCAAATTAAATATCACAAATGCAGATATATACTGTCAAGAAACAAATATGCTTGGTGCAGACAAGAAAAGGATAAAATATGAAACTAACCCCACAAAAGAAAACCATATTAAAAGATAGAGTAGAAGTGACTCACGATCTCGATCTGCCTCATCAATCATCTCTTGAATATCTTTGTCAGTGAAGACCTCACCCAGCTCCTTTGCTATGCGCTTGATGTCATTGCCAGATATCTTCCCCTAAATTCAGGAAAAAGAATATGAAAATGTCGTGCCAATTCAATTATAATACAAAATGTTTATCAAATTAGCTTCTTCAAAGTACTGTAAGAAAACTTTAAATGTGAAATTGAATTTTGATAAATTCCATAAATATATTTTGGTATAACTATTTTTGTTCTCAGTTACAGCATTTACATTAAAACAAGAAATAAATAAATTTCCCAGTCAGATATTTTGGAAAACATAGCCATCTGGATCCTGATCATCTAAAAGATTAAAGATCAGAACCTTACATTTTTATCATAGTCAATAATATCAAATGCTTTCATAAGCTCCTCCTTAGTGTCTCTCTCTCCAATTTTTGCTGTCATCATGTATTCAAATTCATCATAATCAATGGCACCACTTCCATCTTTGTCCACATCTGCAATCATTTGTCTGATTTGCTGGAATGAGCGACAAGAGATCAGTTAAATGTCAATCAGTGATATAATTATTACATGAAAAAATCTTAAAGTCGGGATTCAATCCAAAGTAATTAGATTATTGATTTTCAAACAAGTTACGGCATTTGATTGTTAATTTAGATTACTGTATCTTCCAACTATAGGGTATTATGTGAAGGATACCAAAACCTACAAGAAAATAAACCCTGAAAAAGCATGAAAAGAAAACTTAAAACTTGCTATGAATTACAATCACTCAGTCCAACAATAGCCTTCTCCATAAAAGAAAATTCTGCCTTTCGAAGGTGCAGAAAGTGTTTTTTAAAGGTCAAGGCGCAACAAAGCACAAGACAAAAAGAAAAAAAAAAAAGCTAAGGCCTTTTTTTGTGGGGTGCACTATATATAAAAGAAATACAATAAAGAGAGACGGCATAGTTGAAGTAGAAATATGAAAGAAAAAAAAGCCCCTGTTAACACTAGAAATTTTGTGTTTAGACTTACTAAATTAAATTTTCTAGCTAATAAAATCGGAAAAAAAACCTTAATCATTACTATTTTTTGAAAATAATGAAAAACCCACGACGGAGGGCTTAGAGCCTCACCGCTTCACAAAAGGCACCCACCTTATCTTTTAGCCTTGCTTTTTCAAGGCGAGGCACCAGACCTAAGTCTTGACCCTAGGCGCGTGCCTGAAAGGGCTTTCTAAAACACTTGTGCATAGTTGAAAATAAGATAGTCAAGGCCCTCACTCACAATAAACAGGCAATTCACCCTGAAGAAGATACCACTATCCTTATACCCTTACTGTTTGCATTCACAATAATGGGGGAATTGGAATTAGCCACGTTGATCACATTGTAACAATGAAGAAAAGATTAGCCTAAGACGTTGAAAAAACAACGTGGGTGCCACAAGACGAATAAACTGATGTTTTCCGACGATCTTATCTAATGGTATTCATGCATGCTAGAATGCCATATGATTTGTCCATCGAAATGGTACATGCATAAATGCCAAAAAAAGCTTTACAACGTTTATCAGCCTAGTGGCATAGAGTTACCTCTTCGGTCATCTCAAAACCAAGAGCCCTGCCACAAAAATAAATCAGTTATAAAAGTTCAAATGTACAATCTTTTAGCTTCCATTTCCAAGATGCATTGTGCAATATTCATACCTCATTGCAACATTAAGTTCTTTGGCATCGATAGTCCCTGACCAAAAGTAAAACAGACTAACAACTGAGTACCCCATCCATACACATAAAAAACCAGTAACAAGCATAAAACAAAAAATAATAATTTGCACACCAGAGCCATCAGTGTCAAATAACTCAAAAGCCTCCTTAATCTCCTGCTTCTTTTGGGGAGTTAACCCATGACGTCCTTTAGGCTTTTCCTTCCTAGAAACACCTCTGTATAAGCTTGCCTACAAAGAAGATTGCAAATTCCACCAAAACAAGCCATAATAATCAAAACCCAATTTTCACCTGAAAACAAAGAAATTGGCAAAAGAAGCAATCCAATTTCTAGATGTTTATTGCATATTATAATTTGGTATGAAAATCAAAGGGTTCTACCCAAGTTCTAAATATCAAAAACTGATACAATTGACCTAACCTAGCAGAAAATGCAACATAATACGAAGACTAAAATAACCAAAAATGACCTCATGGTTGCAAAAATCGAATGAAATCCAAGATTAGGACAAAGATCTAACAACAAATTGACAAATTGTTCGAGTGAATTTCGAACAAGGTACCATGATAGACGATGCGGCAGCAGGATAAAGAAATCCAGAGAAAATTCGAACGTCTAACACAAACGTCGAAAGCTTTGAATGTTGGAACAATTGGTTCCCATTGAAACGTCTAAGTTAATCAAGTAGTGTTCGCATTGGACCGGCTTCTTTCCTCTTTTTTCATCTTTTTTTTTTTTTCTAAATTACTTTGTTTTTAGAAAATAATAATCCATTTTTATCCTAAGTTTTTTTTACTTATCGAATTTGTGGTTGCAATTGACATTTTGGCGACAAAGATTGGGATGTCGATGTTCGGTTAGGCTCGAAACACTGATTTAGAGTTTATTTGGGTTTTTTATGGATTTTGTGAGATTTTCCATTGACTTTCTGTTGACTTTAGTTTTATTTTTCTTATTCCTTGTTTGAAATTATGTTCGATATGTGTTTGAATGATGCGATAGTGATATGAACCAGTACGCTCTTATGCTACTTTTGGAACCAATCATACGTTCAAAAACCAGATTCAAGCGAACGTGAACCCAATTGAGGAAATTCAAGCAGGAACAATTTTTAAGCTTCATAATTGATTTCCGTTGATGTTACAAGATGAAACTAATTGAACTTTGTAATTTATTTTATTTTGCAAAAATATATCTTTTTTTTTTTGGATTATTTAATTATTAGACTCATATATGTTTATTTGGGTTTTTTAGTTTCTTTTGAGTTAGAGGTAGAATTGACTTTTTAAGTCCTTTAGAGTGCAGTATGATGAGTTTAAAGAAGGCAAACAACATACACATTAGTTTTTTATGTTTTGAGATTTAGGGTTTTCAATCAATGAAATTTTTTTGTAGATGACAAAGCCCCATCGTCGTTCTTGTGCAATCAATTGCTTGTGGAGTGTTCGAACTTAGAATAAGAAACTAGTTCTCATCTCTTGGTCTTCGATCAATAGGTAATCCAAATTTAATCATTCTCTTTGCATTATTGTCAAATTGACTTGAATGTTTCAGAATTTGATATTTTAGGAGTTCACCAATTGGGTTCCTAGTTTTCAAATTTTAGATTTTCATATATTAGTTTCTTGTAGCATAGTTGGTTATCTGTAATTATACTAAATGCATGCTATATTTGAGTAGCGATTAAGTTTGATTATGTTTGTGATGATTCATAGCATGCTCCTATATTTATCACATCGCACAATCGATGGACCAAAGGTTAGTGAACTTAGGAGTCAAATTTCTAAATTAATCTCTATTAATTGTTAGTCATTTAGCTTCTTAGACAATTTTACACAAAACTCATTCAAAATAGGGTGGGTTGCAAGTGAACCCATAAAAACATGTCCTCAGCCACATTATACCTTCCTAAATGATATGCATACACTGCAAGGGAGTTGTCTGACACGTGGCACCAAGATCAATCTTACTTGAGCTATGGAGGCCAAGATGAGCAACAAGTCTCAATATTCTCAAACTTCAAAGGCAAGGTTTGAATATTAGAAGATTTAAATAAAACAATGATGCTGAAGAAAACTAATCATCTTATTCAAATTCTAAATTTGTAATGTTTATTTAAGGGCCAACTAGAAGAATAGCGATTTTCAAGTTTCCATTTTGAAAAATGGCAAACCTACTTTTTCTTTGTAAAAATGACAAATCGAATTAAAAATAGAATAAATACAAATTTGCAAAAGTCCAACATACCCCTAAGTCTATAGCTAAACAGTTACTTTCTACAACTAAAATAAATATAATTACACTTTAATAAAAAACCTGGCATAAGAAGCTAATCCTTCATCTTCAAGCACGTAAAAATCCTTCCTCTTCAAGCACGCAAACCCTTTATCTTCAAGCACGTAAACCCTTGGGCTTAGCCATTTTTCATTGTTGGGCCTCTTGGGCTTAGCCCAACTACTCGAGGTGGGTCCACTAGTGGTTTATATATACTAATTAAGCTCAATTTCATTACAACACGAATATATTTCTTTTAGTAACATAATTGGAGTTAGGAGATTTGAACCTCTTACTCTTAAGATTGATGGTCGTATCAATTATCGCTTAGCTAAGTTTATTTTAATTTAAAATACTAATAGACTATTTGTAATCATTCAAATAGTCACGTCTCTCTAGAAAAACATATCTTTTAATAAAACATACACACACTCCCTCTCATAAAGAGTTTCTTTGTGACTTTGTCATAAAGCTTTGAGTTAATATATTATTTAATTATTTTTAATGAAATATTGTATCGTTTTTTCTAGTAAAATTCAAGATTAACATTCAAATCTCACTTTAAATGAATATATTATTTAATTGTTTTTAATGAAATATGAATAAAATTAGACGTCTTATCATAGTGATTCATTGACACACCATAGATACAATCTGCTATGTAATTGTTACAGATGATCATTCATTTGGAGACATGCGAGCCATTAATCTTTCTTTATAAATCCATTAATTAAGAATATTAATATTCAATAGAATGATCATATGCGACTCAATCTTAATTTCAAATGATCAATTAGATATTAAAATAAGTTTTTTTTTATTTTAACTATGGAAAAATTTCCTCAAGCGAGTCTAAATAGGACCCTATGGTTTGCCATTAAAGAGAAAAAACGATGGTCATCTTGTATGTTGGCGGCATGTAATAGGATGAGTTTGTAATCTAACGGAATTCAAATCTTACGTTCGGATTGAATGTTTTAGGCCTGATTTGTAATACAAAACTAATTTTGTTTTGATAATTTTTAATCAAACTCTATTTCTTATGGTTTTCATGCTTCACGATATCATTTTCAAAACTTATATGACTCCTTGTAATCATGATTATATTCCAGCTCTCCAAACATGAGAGTCACCCAACACCTCTTCTCCTTATTGTGTTGATCATAAACTCATATATTTTATGGATTCTATTACCATATAATCTTGTATAGTAGTAAAATAAGAGATACCATAAAAAAAACAAGAATATCATTAGCATATGCAATCCATCTTATATTTCTAATCAATTCCATCAAGCATCCCAAGCTATCGTATTTCACATTCTAAAACTAAAAGCCGATTTTAGCAATAGTGAAGCTTTCCATAGATGTGATGTAAAGAGCAAGATGTGATTTTTGGTCTCTGGCAACGTTCATCAATAAAATGAGAGCGCAAAGAAATTGCTTGATGAGTTACCGAACGTAGCACACCGCAGGTTAATCTAAAAAAGACAAACAAATATTAAAAACAAAATGTTAAACTAGTTATTTTAATAAAAAGGAGAGAGAGAGAGAGAGAGAGAGAAAAGGGTTTAGGGAAGAGGAGAGAGAAAGTGTAAGAAGCATTTAGCCTATGGACAATAACCATGGGACAAAAAAGGCAAACAAATATTTAGAACAACTGTTGTGATTTTAATAGTACACCCATCCAGCTCAGCATCTCATTCCCTCATTCAAATATGCTTTTCCTTTCTTTGACTAGTCTTCCTCCATCCACAATTCCCCACGTGTCTCTACCCCATTCGTCCACCATCTTTTATTACCACGTGACTGGACAGCCTTCTCCACGTGTCCCCCCCCCCCCCCCAAACACCATCCTCTTCTATTACTACTACACCACTTTTTAATTCCCTTTCATATCCTTTTCAAATCTTTACCTTCTTTCAAAATATCCGCCTTTTTATCTCGTGCTCTTTTAGTACAACAAATATAGAGAAATAAAATTAAGTTTTTTTGGTTTGATTCGTAGTATAAAATTCATTATGTTGTTACCGTTATTAATCCAACTCTTTTTTTCATTAGTTTTCACGCTTTACGATCTCACTTTTATTCTGTCTTCGATTACTCACGTTTTCCAACACACTTCTAATTTTCAGTAATTTTAATTAGATTTCAGCTCTCCAAACAGCTTCATAGGATGGAAGATTCGACATCCAACATTAGGATGGAGTGCATGTCAATACTACTAAATCAAGCTCGTTTTGGACTCTAAATAGGTAATTTTTTTTTTTTGCTATTTACTTCCAAATTTTAATATTGTTAAAAATATTTGTAATGGTTGAATATAAAAAAATGAAGTGAAGATATTATTAATAAATATGTTTACCTTTTTTAAAAATAAAAATAAATATTGTTAAAGTAACTCTACGTACTTAATACTTGTGTTGAAGTATCGATATAATTAAATTTAATAACTTTTAAGTTAATCGATAATTTAATATATCAAAATAGCATACCCTTTTGAATTAATTTATATTATGAAAATTATATTAGGGGTATCTTTATTTTAAAAAAATTGAAGAGAGAAAAAAAATATATATATATATATAATAGAGGGAGGATAAGAAAGTTGCAAAAATGTAAATGAAAAGACAGTAAAGTTGTAGAACTGACAGTGGCAATTTTCATTACAATCCAAACCATTATCTTTTAATAATTACAATTTAGTATTTATAATTTCATCAAATTTTTATAAATACTTTTTTCTAGGGATTATTTATGTTATTTTATTAAAACTCTAATTTTCTTCCAAATCATTGAAACCAAATTTGTTTTTTTCTTTCTTTTTTCTCCCACCCTTTATATATTTCTTTTAAAAATAAGAATAATAAAAACAAAAACAATCTTCTTTGGCTTTTTTCTGTCTGTCTTTTGGTAAGTATTGAATTATTGAAATGATAGAATCAAAATATTATATATATATATATATATATATATATATATATATATATAATTATAATAATTTGAGACGTTGCATGTGAGATACTTATTTTTAAGTTAATTAGGATTTTATTTCGATTTCGTGTATTTTTTTTCCTTATTTTTGTCTTTTTTTAAAAAAATTAAATTATTGATGTCTATTTATTATATACTTCATTTTATTCTGATTATTGTGAGTATTCGTTAACAATGTACAAAATTAACATTTTTTTTATAACAATATACCATCAACGAAATTCTTATGGATAGCAAAGAAAACTGAAACTATTTACAAAATATAACAAAAAACTTAAATATACTACAGAGAATTTGATAGATTTTATTATGGTTTGTATAGTTTCAATTTTTTGTTATTTTTAAAAATTTTCCTTAAAAATCAAATAATTAAACATATAAAATCTTATTAAACATACATATTAATAATTTAAAATTTCGTTAACTCACTATTTACTTTTTCAAATATTTATGAATATAGAAAAATGAACTGATGAAACTATAAAATTATTATTAAAATTACATATTAAAGTACTTTATTGAAAGGGTGAGGGGGGGGGGGGGGGTGGCCCCACATGAATGGGCAGCTAATTTACTAAAATGCAGGTCAAAGTTTGGTCAAACTGACCCTAATGCATGCCATTCCTAATCCAATTCCCCACTTGCATATCCTGCCCCCCTTCCCCCCTCCTCTATCTCCACCTTCTTTTCAATTATTGTTATCTTTACGAAGCAAAATTCAGCCTTAAAAGTATGGTTCCAGTAACAATCACGCTATTAAACTTTCAAATTTATTAATTGAGTCTTTAAAATTATTCAAATTTTAAAATTGTACTCCCAAACTCACACAATTGTATAAATTGTAATGTAAGCTTCATGCTCTAGTTTTAACACTTTTAGAAGTTTAGAGACCCAATTGTTATTATTGAAAGTTTGAAAACGTCATTGCAACAATCACCCTATTTTAAGGATGAATTTTGTCATTTTTTCTTGTTTTTATGAGTTTTTATATTTTTATATCATGAAAAGAATCTATAGTAAAGGCTTTCTTTTAACTTTATATATACATATATAGAGCATATTTGTACATATCATCATAAACATATTATCACTTTTCCATCATATAAAATTAACCGTCAAAGTATATTTGTACATATCACCATCATAAGCATATCATAACATAAGTCTTACACGATATTTTTCCAAACAAAAATCTAAATCGACATGGTTACAACTTTTAATTAATAGAATTATTAAATCAAAGAAAATAAAAATTGGAGTTCCCAAAAGGCAATTGAAGGAGAGGGGTGATTTTCAATGTGAGAGTAATGGAAAAGTGTAAAGAGTGACAGTGAAGAAGTGGTTCCTTGACATCCCTCCATTTATCTCAAAAGCTTTCATTAATTCCATCATTTATTTAATGTCCTCTTCTTCTCCATTAGGACCCACTTCCTTCTACTTTTCATTATTTGTCCTTTTTTCCCCTAAAACATTCCACTTTTTTCCCTCTCTTTCTCTCTCTTTGTAAGGTGCAGAGGATACTTCCTCTCGGATAGGAATCTTTTGAATATGTTACTTGACGTTTTGAATCATCAAAAATGAGGATCTTACTGTTTGGTTAGCGAGTCGAAATCTAAAAACAACACGTCTTTAGTGGAGGCTTTGGGGCAACACACCCCAAAACCTAATTTGTATTTTTGTTTTATCATATTTCGTTTATTTGTGATTCTTGCCCTAAAGTTTAGAGGAGCAAACCATTTACACCCCTTTATATGTAATATGAGTTTTTCTCTCTAATAAAAACTATTCTTTCTCCACTCGTGAATCTAACGTGTTGTTAGTGAATCATGTAAATATATGTGATGAGGACAACGAACCTCCACATATCTCTACCACGGTATGGTATTATCCATTTTTGGCATATACTCTCGTGACTTTGCTTTTGGTTTCACTTCAAAAGATCTCGTACCATTGAAGATAGTTATCGTCGCCTATATACTCATGATCACTTCCTTAACTATCCCAACTGAAATTTTATTCGCATTCCTAACAGATAACTATATAAATAATATAGTCTTTAGGTAAATGAGTTATTATGGAGCAAAAATGAGCTAATTAAGAATAGAAAAAATAAGATGACACAAGAGATTATAGCGGAAACAGTCGTATAAGGGTCCCTTTTAATTTCCAAACCAATTAAGTTTGGTCTTTCATCACAGTATGAAATTACCAATTTAACCTCGTTCCTCGAAATCTCTTGTGGTCTTTTTGTTACGTCATTATTAACTAAAAGACTATATATTTCTTAATTATGGATTATAAAAAGGAATTAAACATAATTAGAAATAAATGAATTTATTTTTGGAAGCAGCAGTTCTCTCTATATGTTTGACTAAGATTTTGATTGGAATCTTTATGTTTGACTTATTTTATATTTATAATATTTTATCAAAATCTATGTATATACTATATAGTAATACCAGCTGGCAACACAAATATTTTTTGATATATATATTATTTTTAAATTCCTTAAATCCTTTTTTATATTCTAAAAGGAAACTTCTTGGACTCTTCTTTAGTCAAAATACTGTTGCTTTATATTAAGTAAAGAAAGATATTTCCCAATATCGAGGAAAATTATTTTTTTAAATATTTTATTTTATTGAATAAATATTTATTATGATTATTAAACATGACAGACTGTCTTCCAGCTTCTTCTAGACTCAGATTCAAGATACACAACATTTCTGAATCTATCACAGATAACAAACATACGAGTAAACAATGAAAAAAGAAATAATTGTTTTACTCTCGTATGAAAATGAGTTGATTTTTATTTAGAAAACATTAATTTTTTAATCAAATTCTAAAAATAACTTTTTTTAATTACTACAAAAATGTATTCAACCATACAAAAAAAAATCGATTGCTACTTTCATTAATAAATATATTTATTATTTTAAAAAACATTTTAAAAAAAAATGTCAAGTAAAGTTTTGAATATTTTTGTACTTTTTTTAATTTTAAAATTTGACTTGTAACTAAAAGGATAATTATAATGGATAACAATATTAGAGATAATAATCAAATGTATAACAACATTTTAAATAATTACAAATATAGCAAAGTTTATCAGTGATAGACAAATATTTGCAACATGGTCTACCAGTGATAGACTTCTATTATTGATAAACTACGATAGATTTTTCTTTATTTATAATTTTTAAACCCTAAACCCTAATAGTTATATTTACAACTGTTTTTGTAAAAAAAAAAGAAAAATTGAATATGATAATTTATTTAGAAAATTAATTAATTATATAAAAAAGAAAAAAAAGGCAAAAGAATTAAATGAGCTTCAAAAAGGAAAAATAAATAAAATAAAATGAGCACACATCCAAGAGAAAAACAATAGACTTTAGGAGTGCAGAGTCAAAGATTGGTCATAATTGAATACAAGTTCAAAAATGTCATGACAAAACATCACATCATGGAATGCCATGCATCTATGTGTCTCTCTCTCTATTTATTTATTTATATTTATTCTTAAATATATTATTTAAGTATTTTGTATTTTTTTCCGATGAGTTTGTCCGTATTTTGTAAATAGTTTCAATATTTTACTATTTTTAATCTAAATAAACGTACACATATGTATATACTAAGAAAACTCGAGTATTAGAGCATGGATTATAATTATAATTATGTATATTATATTATTCTATAATATTGTATTATGAAAAAATAAAATAAAATAAAAAAGAAAGGGTAGAGGGTAGAGCCGTCAAAAGCAAAGATAACACATATAAATAGGTAGGTTTGTTAAGTAACATTGTTTGTTCATACTCATACATTCTATATTATACTATATAGTTTTGTTCCTTTCCTTCCTCCTCATGTTGATTTGAGCTCTCTAATGGCATGCTTAGACATGTACAACTCCGACCACAAGTCCCTCCACCGCCGTCCTCCGGCCACCAGCCCTCGAATCTCCTTCTCTAGTGACTTCGTCGACATTCAACAGTCCCTCAAATACCAAGAGCAACGCTCCGCAGCTCCTCCCGTCTCCTCCTCCTCTGATTTCGAATTCTCCGTCTCTAACTACAACATGATGACGGCCGATGAGCTTTTCTTCGAGGGCCGTCTTCTCCCTTATAAGGACTCCAATAGAACGGCTACTACTCTTAGAGAAGAGCTTCTCGTCGAGGAAGAGGAGGGAGACGACGACGATGACGACAATGATGCTTCGCAACGCCCTACGTCTAGGGGCCGATGGAAGGGCTTTCTTGGCTTGAAAAAGTCTCACAATAATGCTTCCAAAAAAGGGTGTAGAAACGATGGCTCTAGCAGCAGCAGCCGTGATGTCGGCAGTGGCAAAAGGCCGTTCGGTTGGTCGTCCTCTTCATCTAGTACGAGAGCAAACTCCTCCCACCAGGTAAACGAAAACGACCAACGAAAAATTATTCAATGTGATTGTCGCTCTTGTTTGTCCCAAATTATTAATGGGGTAATTTTGGATTGTTATTGTTTTTCAGGTACAAAATGAAGGAGGATCAAGTTGCAAAGATGTGGAGATTGATTTCTAGAGAGAGGGAGAAGTTTAGTTGAAGTTGAAAAAGGAATGTAGAGCTTCTTGTTCATTCGGTTTTTTTTTTCTTTTCAAATTGTTAAATTAACCATTTAGATTTTTGTGTTGTATGATCAATGCTAATGTTTTCTCAGATTTGTAGCTAACTCTTAAGTTCTCGAGTTCTCTCCCCCCGAAAATTTAGTTTTTTTAGGTACAATAGAAGACGTGAGATTCAAATCACGAACCTTTTAGTTTGTAAGATATATTGAGTGTCAGTTGAACTATGTGCCTATTCTTGTTCGACAAAGTTTGGTATTTTTACCGTATGTTTTAAAATCTCTCTATTGAAATTGGAGATCCATGAGAATTTTTTTTGTATGGTTTCTTTTGGACGAACAAGAAATGAACTTCATTTCCTTTCCATCGCTCTATATTCTCTCCCTCTGTTTAGCTTTAAATTGTATTTAATAGACGATTTCTCGTAAGTGATTTCGTTCGTTCTCTTGTTTGGGTTTTGTTTTAAACGTGAGAATATTATAAAAGAAGTACCATTTGAAATGACTTTCGAGTACTTTGGTACTTTAACGACGAAATTTTAGATCGTTTTGACAATCATTTTTGGATCTTTCATGTGTTCGTTTCCTTGTTTCATACTTATAAACTTAATTTTTTATAAACCAAAACCAAAAAGTTATTGGTCTGGTTTGAAAACCATTTGATTTTGGTTTTTTATTTTTAAAATTAAGCCTATAAACATCGTTTGCATCGGTTAGTTTCTATATTTTGTCTTTTGTATGTTAAGAGTGTTTTTAAAAAAACAAAGCCGAAATTTGAATACTAAAAAAAAAAAAGTTGTTTTCAAAAAGTTGGTTTTTTTTTTTGAAAAATATCTAAAAATTTAAATGTTTAAGAAATTTAGGTAAAACAAGCACAATTTTCAAAAACCAAATAGTTATCGAATGTTGTTGTTAGTCGTTTTTCTTAAGTTGTTTTTTTAATATATATATATATATATATAAAGACAAAACAATATATTTAAAAGTGGTAGAAAATAAAAAAAAAAAGTGAAAATTTAAAAAATGAAAATAGAAAAAACAAAATGGTTATAGAAGGAGACTAATTAATTATAATAACAAATTAAGCGCTGTCTAAAGAAGTGTTAATTGTAAAAGCACTTAAAAAAGCACTTGTCTAAGGATAAGCAATGAAGTAAAAATAATTGGAAAAGATAATTAATTTGTTTAAATAAACACCAGAAGTCAAAAGAAAGATAATTATTTGATTAAAATGAGACTGAAAATGAGAGTTTCAATGCAAAATTTCACAATATTAATGCAGACAGCTAAGCCACGATTGTTCATATCATTAATAATAATAATATAACACATAACTTCAAGGTAGATCTGCAGTTCTTTTACCATTTAATGGGGGTTTTTTTTTTTTTTTTTTAATTTAATAAAAATAAAAGAAGAGTAAATAAGAAATAAATAAATGGAAAATTGGGAGTTGGAAAGGTAAGTTAAAAATCTTTAAAAGCATATACCTAACAATTGTTGCCAAATACAAAGGTGTAATGGCAATGGGGGGTGTGGTGTAATGGCAATGGCTCAGATCAGACCAACATATCAAACACAAAGGACATTGCCACTTCATTTCCACTATCTATGCATTTATTTCTCTCTTTCTCTCTCTCTTCTTTTCGTTCGTATCGATATAATATTGTTCACTTAGGCGTATGTGTTCTCGTGACTTTGTTTCACTTTAAAAAGTTGTATATCATGAAAGATGGTTGTATGCTCTTACGAACTCATGATTATCTTTTGTATCTAGTTGTTGTGGGACTTGACTGCGTTCAAACTTGTTATTGTAGTATGATTGATTGATTTTATTGCATGCAAAACTTGAGCAACATATTTTGCAACATGTCTTGAATTATGCCAGCAACACGTTGTGTGAGATTGTTACGTGGCAGGTAGTAGATTCTAAGACACAAAAAAGCATTTTTTCCATTTCTACTTAGTTTTAGAAGCTTAAAACATATTTTAACGTAGGGACAAAACAATTTCTTTTCGGTAAAAATAGCAAAACTGGTTAGTCCATCTCAATTTAAACGAGGATTGCAACTAAACAGTAAAAAAATACTTTCACTGATTCACAACTTACATAAGAAATTTGATTGTTATCTTGTTTTTATTTGGTATTGATTGCAAATGATAGATATTTAATTGATTACCATTTTATACATTTTACTAATCGAAGAGCTTTTGACTTCTATGATTTCTATGGTTCCATTTTCCTGTAATTTTTCAATTAATCGTTCAAATTTAAAACACAAAGTAAATATAATAGGTAAGCTTATACGTGTATATATACACATATATGTATAAGTGGATACTTGTACGTACTTACGTGTATGTACATACATGCACATGCACATGTATGTATATGTATACTTAAAAATATAATATAGGTAAAATAAAATGAGTAAATTTAAGGAATTTATATCATGAACAATAACTGCAAACTTTGCTAAATCGTTTAAAATTTTGCTTTTAACCTAAGCTCGGGATATTTTCCAAGCACCACAAAGGATATCAACATGCAATTGATTTTTTTTTTTTTTTTTTTTATAAAAAAATTGCCTTTTAAAAGGAGGTGAAAATGCATGAATTTAATACGATGTACACTCATTAATCAGTTTAGACAATTTGAACATCTATATTTATAGATCTTCGACGTAATGCATGATAAAATTGTACATTAAACTTATAAAAATTAATCAAGAACGTGATTAAACAATTTTTAAAACAAAATTAAACTTGAGACGATCTGTATTTATTTAGTTTAATCAACTGTATCATATGCAAAACTTATAAATAAAATATACAATATTTAAGCTAAATTGTCCTTTGGCCTGCATCTTGAATGCACTGCATAACAGATTTGTATCAATTTGATTAGGATCATAACTCTCGTCGAATTCACTGGATAACTCCACTTTCACAGGTCAACAACATTCTTGAGAGATCTAATTATATTGATCATTTTGTAAAAACTAACACTATAAAGTTTTATGTGCACTAGCTTGCTTTCAATTGTAGAGTTACTAAGCTCAACTTGAAAGCTATCATTTTCAATTGCTTCAAGAATTCATTGTTCATTGATTAAAATTTGTATCAAAATAGGCTTTGACTTTTTCTATTACTCTTGTTTTACTCCATCTACCATGTTATTGATATTCTCAATAGACTATGCACTTGTTAGGTGTCATTTCTCTAATCTTCATCGACATAATGCAACATCTTATCATCTAGCTCATTATTTCGAAAGCTTTCGATTTTTATGATTTTTGTGATTATGTTTTCCTATAGTTTTTAAATAGAAGAGTTTAAATTTAGGACCATAAGTTAGATATAATATTTTAACTAACATAAATGTATATGTAGATACATGTACGTACGTACATATACACACGTACATGCACATATATATGTATATGTGTACTTAAAATATAATATTTTAACTCATTTAAAAAATATCTTGTTTGTTAAAGGACACACAATAAAAGTAAGAAATATGATTGTTAGGATAGTTCAAACAATGACGTATAATACAAGGTATGACCTTACATAAAACATTATTCAAGCGTGTGATTAAATAATTTTAAAAAACTTGATCTACAAACAACGTGTGCTTGGTTTAATTCATTAGTGTCATTACATTATATCAAAAACCTATAGATAATATATCAAACATTTAAGCTAATAAATGTGTGTATGTATATATATGTGTAATCTAATGTATGTACATGTACTGACGGATTTAGTGTAGCAACCTTATGCTCGTTATATATATATATGTGTGTGTGTGTGTGTTTGTGTATCTGCATATATGTATGTATATGTATATGTATATATATGTATATATATATAAAGCTAGTTGACGCACTGGTAACTTAGTCTTTCAACCCGTTTTGGACCTATGCTCAAGTTCTACTCTTTACATTTTTTTCAAATTACTTTTACTGAATTATAAAGGTCAACAAAAATGATAGATTAGCCACTGCGTATATGTACATACATTTATATATGTTTGTACTCAAAATATAAGATATGCAAAAGACATGAATAATATAAAATACATAAAAAAAAAAAAACAAATTTAAGTGTAGTCAGAACACCCATATTTGCACATTTTTGCCTCAATGCATGAGGATCCTACATAAAACTTTGAAAGTATCCTTCGAGAAATGTGATTAAACTATGTAAGAACAATTTTAACTTCAAGAAACTTATGTGCAAAAATGGATATTTAGATACACCATCCATCTACCATCGTGGAAGTCATGTTAATACCATTAAACCAAGCTCACTTTAACATTAGAACAGTTTTGCGTCATTTGAATTATGATTATTTACTACTTTACATACACAAGAATTATTTAAGAGTGATCATACATTTGTTTTCTGATAAAAACTTGTTATCATTTTCATAATGTTATGAACAACGTTGCATAGGGGAAAAAGTGAACTTTTAATCAACTAAAAGTTCACCAATGAATATATTTGGCCTACTTCACATAGTTGAGCAAGTCGTTTCGATCGATCCAATCCTCATTTTACAATTGTTTTTGTTTAGTTACATATTCTTTTTTTTGTAAATAATCATTTTGCAAGATTAGTTAAAAAGGAGCACAGAGCATTGTACTAAAAAGATGAAGAAAAAAAATGAATATACAAAAACAATAGAGTACATATGATTACCATGGAGCAGAAACTTCTTCTTGGAATTTGGACTTAAAAATTTCAGCTTTAGAACCTAAGCCATCAATGGCAGCTCCAAATCTATCACAAGCTTCCTTCAATTCAGCAAGCTTTGTCTCAATATTTCTGATTTCATCATGCACATGCACTTGGTCATTTTTGGCATCTACCAATGTTCTGAGATCCAAGGCATTTTCTGATTCATATGCAAGGTTTGCAAGCCTATGGAGACGAGCACGTAAAAATCCAACATTCATACCGAAGAGCTGAAAGGCTCGGAGAGTTTTGTCCCATGCGGAAAACTCATCTCGTGAAGTAGACAGATCGCTGGCTTTAATGGCATCGGCTATAGTAATTGTTTCGGATATAACCCCAGTAACTAACTTGCGATTCATGCCTTGGATGAGATTTTCATGGAGAAACATCTTCTGACTACAGCAAAGTTTATAATACCTTTTCCTTAGGTCTCTTGGCAGTTCAGAATTTATTGATAGTCCGTATATTACAATGTTGAAGTCCTCAAAGCTCTTGATGTGCTTAAATGGAACTGCTGGATAGAGGTCGTAAGCTTCCACTATTTCTGAAACAACCTCTTCACTAGTATTTACATATTGTTCTGCTACCTGGTTCCTTGAAACTGACCTCAACGGGCTCGGCTTTTTCTGTTTTTCAGCCGTATCGAGCAGAGCAGACTTCACACGTTTCTTGTTTGAAATGTCGCTAGCCATGTCACCCTTGTAATCTGTATCTTTTCCTGTTGTCAACATTCAAGACTTGGATTCATTAACACAAAAGTTTGCAAAAAGACATATTTTTAACAGAGTAACAGTTAATAGAATTGCCTGCATCGCTGTGCCTTGTATGAGACTCCAAGTTTAGAAGGCCAAGGGCACCATCCACTTCGGTCAGATCGCTCGCCCTTGTGACATAAACCTACGGTAGAAAGTAAATTATTGGGAAGAACCAAATAAATTACGGCTCATTGAGTAAAAATGAAAAAGGAGGTACGTTAAAACACTTTGGAAGTTCATAAATAGAATTTCAAGCCGTCATAAAAGAAATCAAGGCACATGGTTATTGGTTCCTTGTGACTCTGCCTCGAATGTGGTTGGCTGCTGATGGGTATTTCAAACCATGTATAATCCTAGGGCTCATCTTTGCAAAAAGTTACCATCAAATTGAAGGTATTGATTTCAAAGAAACCTTTAGCACCGTCATCAAGAAGGCTACTATTCATGTTATTTTGGCTCTTGTTGGTCATCCAGTGAACTCTGCATTAGTTGGATGTCAAAAATGCCTTTCTCCATGACATAACACAGTAAAATAGAGTTCACCAACTCAAGCATTTACTCGTCTTCAGGCTAACGTGGGATCGGCTCAAGGACCTACCTACCGGTTTAGGTAAATATCTAATGTACACGCTTATCAATGTATCTCCTAGGTACAGTTACTTTTAGTCAAGTTCTTCATGTACTCATATATATTGGCTCTTTGCCCTCTTTCAATACAAATGAAAATAAACTGAATTCTTCACACCTCCCTGAACTGCTTCAACTCTAACTTCATTTTTGTCTGCATTAAAGAAGAACCTCCCTAGCCTCCTGAAACTTGCACATCCACTCATCTCCTCATAATAGATTTATCCCCTTAGTTTCCCCACTGCCCTTACCCACTTTTTTCCTTGTACACATAAACGATATTGGATGTTTAGCATTTCTTTCAGGAAAAGTGAATAAAAGAAATGCTAAAAACTGACATATTAAAATGGTGAAGATGATTTGGTGAAGATGATTGGTTTTAAAATCAAATATTGTACTGTTAGTTTTATCATCTCACTTTTTATACTAAAGGCATAACAAAATGTTGACACAACTCACTGTCCAACAAAATGAAGTAGTACACACGTGAACTGACATATTAAAATGATTAACCTAAATTCTCAAATGAACTACCATCTGTTCACTCCATCTCACATGTTCCTAAAAATCTTCTATATTATGAACTCCATTTTGTAGTCCAACTTGTCATGTTGTCTATCTAATTTAAAAATCTTGCATTAAAATGGATGATATGTGGACTACAGTTATATCATCTCAGTCATGATCATATTCAGAGTTCCAAAAGTAGATGTACATCAAACACACAGAAATTGTAACAATTCAATATATTACCTTAAATTTTGTGGGCCCTACTAGTTGAAAGACCAAAACGTCACCCTCAAGTAACTTGTGTGCAGCAGAAAATTGTCTCCATCCAGCACTCAACCCTGTCTTATGTGCAATATATTTTACTTGAAAATTTCTCCCAGCTTCATCTTCTAAAGTCATTGTGCTATCTCTTGCTGGCAAGTATGACTTACAGAATGCCCCAGGAAGCCCCTGTTATTTTATAAAGATAAATATACATATTGGAAATACTACCAGTTAATCAATATACAGTTCAATTTTAAATCATGTATTCTTGCAAAGCCTACCATCCAAAATAAGCTTGCAACATGTGATCTGACCAATGATTTCACAAAGCTAGGAAATTCTTGTTCCAAATTTGATCGAACCTCAAGTGCCCGCATCACAGCAGACGATTTAAATTCCCCAGGAGAACATTGCTCATCATATGCTGCCTTATTTTGCTCAAAGCTTCAAAAGCAAAAACATTTTTGTGATTAGCTTATAGTTAAACGATAATTGTGTTATATGTCTACACAATTTTGTGCATCACCTGACATAAACCACAGGCCATAATGCACCTACCTCATAAACTTGCCTCCAGGACCCGTGACAGCCTGCTCAAGAATCAACAAGAATTTTGGATCAGTGAATTTCCAAAAGTCCGACACTAACTATAATAAATCTAAATTGGCACAGTAAGGGGAAAGGGTATGAATGGAGTCAGGATTTCATCCACTAACGCAAGAAATAAAACCAAGATATTAAAATGGTTTGAAAACAGATTCAAATGAAAATGGCCAAAAATGCAAGTGAATATATGATATGAGACATTTCATTTTACAAACCAGTAATAATCAAGATTACCCATTGGTGAAAAAGAAAATATAGCTCCATTAATATTAGAAGTTCTTTACAAGAATACCTGCCGTTGGAAATAAACCAAATTCCAAATCTCAAACATGGAGTTGAAATGGTAATCATCATCATTATATTTTACTTGAGAAATCTGTTCATGTCTTAGAATATCAATTCAACTTGTCTATTTAGTGCATGTTATGACGTGACTTTGAAATGGTTAAATCACTTTGGTAATGCTTAGAATCATTCAAAATCAATTCACTGTTTAATTTTATATTTCTTACCGCAATTTTCATACTATTACAATTGACTTTGAATTATTAAAAGCATTTTCCTTTGAAAATAACAACAAACATATCCATAGAAAGTGCATATGGAATCTGTTTCTTCAAACAAAAGACAGCCAGACCACTAATACTTACAAGAATCTTGCAGGGAATTTCTCTCTCCTAATACATATAAAGAAGAAAAATGAAAGACGAAGAAAAAAAAAGAAAAGAACGAGTCTCACATGGCTAGTTTTCCAATCCGCAAGTCTCTTCTTAACCTTCTGAACCATCGGATTGTCGTCCATTTGCTTCCGCGCTTTACCCTAGTACCAATGCGGATCACGACCTATTGTTAATCGCGAACACAAAGAGAATCATAACCAAAAATTAAATCTCAGAACAGCGATCAGAATCCATTCCGAGAGAGAGAGAGAGAGAGAGAGAGCTACAGACCGAGGAAGAAGCAAGCCTATGCCTCGGACTTCTGGCCAGCTGAGAAAGCGTCATGTCTCCGTCGTCGTCCTCCACCGTCGCCGCCGCTGAAGACTTCAAGGATACGGCATTTGTACCCCTGCCTTCATGCTCCATTTGGGTTAACGAAGATCAACAATCCATCGCCATTAAGCATTGCGATTGGGCAACAAGCAACGAAAATCAACTAGCACCACCGCTAAAATAGAAAATTAATTCTTTTGTTGACATATTTTCATTTATGGCTTTATCGGAAATGTGTGTTCTCATGTTGGAAGAGCTGGATTGACGGAGCTTGTTTGTTAGGGAGTTGGAAGTTATTGGCGTTGGATTCATGTTTCAAATTTATTTTCTTCACTATCTAGTCCTTATATTTTTTGTTAATTACAAATGGTCCCTTTTCTTTAACACTGTTGTATTAAATTTCATACATCGAGGTGAACCGATAATTCTAGAAAAATCTAATAAATTAAAAAATCAATTTACAACTAATATAAATAATTGCGTTTATTTTTTAATTTTTTTATAAATTTTCTAAAAATATTCATCAAAATTGACATTTTATCGAAATTTACGTGAAATTAAGAACCATCGATATTTTAAACTTTGGCTATAACTATAAATATAATACAAACCTTCATAAATGGAATATAATAATATTGAACCACGCGTTTTTATTATGTTTTAAATTTAGAAAATCAAGAAACTTTTAAACCCACACTTATAAAAAGTATAAAATTTTTATGTTTGAAAAGATATTTAATATTTAGACATTTATTATATTCGATCAAAAAAAGATCCTTTACAGTATTTTTTGGTGGGAAGTATAAATAATTTGTTTCTTTGTTTTTTTTTTTTTTTTTTCGAAAAAACCCCTTAGTATTCTTATCCTCCAATTGATAAATAGACATCAGTATCTTTGATTGCTGCAGAATTCCTCGCGCCACTCTTCTCAGTTTGTATTAACACACTCCTTTGTTCGCACCGCCGCACTGCTCCGTTCGTGCACAACAACCACGACCATACCAGGTCCAGGTACCATCCAAATCTGTCTCATGTACTTGTTTGCTTTGGGATTTCATTTACGCTGCTCCAGTTTTTCTTTTTCTATTGTTTTTAAGCTTTCTTCGTTCTTCTCTCATCAGAAGTTGAATTGTGGGACAAATGGTCTCCATTGTACAAATTTCCTTAATTTCCTCACCCATCATATATTTTTCAAAAAGATAAATTATGTTGCAGTGTTTCAGTTGTAGAGGCTGAGCTTGGATTGTGAAAGAAAGCCAAAATGGTGGGAGCTTTGGTGTGTGGAGAATCAAAACTCTTCTCATCCTTTCTGGGAGTTGGTGCTAACCATTTCCTTCGCTCTCGGCTGCCTGTTCATCAACTCTTCGCCTATAATCCAGGTATTCTTTTAACCTTCCTCCTCCATTTTCATTCTATATTACTCCTTTTTTTCTTTCTGAATACTTGTCTTCTCGATTAATTAGCTAGCAACTCTTTAGAATCCCCCTGTGTCCTGATCTTCTCTAGTGATGATTTGCTGTTATGCCATTGCAATCTGAATTCAACATCCAATTACTCATCAATTACAGTGGTTTCTTGTGCTAATTCGTTCTAGTTTGATGTGTTGTTATAAAATCACTTGCTTTTTTTTTGGCTGCTTCTGTTTTTCTCTTGAATGCAAAATCTGGGTAACATGGAGGTTATTCTTATATTCTTTTGTAGGAGGCAAACATGTCTCAATGCAACTATCCAGGGCGCTTTCTGGTTTGACCAACCTCTTCTTCAGTCGAAGGTTTGAAGCTCAATAGTTTTTTGCTTTCGCTTTTTGAAATTTACGGTTATTTGATTTTTTTTTTTTTTAAATGGAAACCAGCCTCTTTATTAATGAAAATAAACAAGATGTTAAGCTCAAATTACAAGAGAACTATATTAAGAGCAAAAAGAACTAGGAGAGAATGCAGACTAAGATGAAAACAAAACTAAACTTGGGTAACATAAAATAAGGCGACCTATAGATTGAATTTAACCAGAAAAGTAACGAGCAAAACAAAGCCTCTCGAAGATGAAAACTATGTAGAAGGCTAAATACAAAGAAAAACTTAAAAACTCTCTCAAGGGAAGCCCATTCAAATAAAAGCTTGCACGCTCAAGTCTTCAAGATGAAAGAAGAAAGAAAAGCGCCAAGTAGAAACAACCGGCTGCCTGAAATCTGTTTTGTCAAAACGATCCAAAACCCAAAGGAACTCAAATACAAACTTCCAAAACAAACAGAATCTGAATCCAAAAGATCTCCTCAGCATATGCTCCCTTTTGGCAAGTCAGAAAAAACAGAGACCAAAGACAAAACCAATATCAAGCAAAAAAACACAAACAACAAGGCATTACTCATTCACCCACGCGGGAGAAATCAAGGAAAGACATAGGATGGTCTAACAACTAGAGGGGCTTCAATTAAACTCTAAAGATTCAAACTAGAATAAGTCCGCAGTCAGCGACTATTGACTTTAGATGATCTGGTATTTTGCAAGACTGAGGAAAAGAATGAGAAGCAGAGGGCAGATTATCAAAATCGGGTCTTCCTCACATTGGAAAAGAGAATTGAGATCTATTTCTAAAGGCTCAAAAAGTCTCTGCCTCTCATGCTCGGTTGACTCATCAATAAGCTCCATTTCCTCACTACCAATGTTGAAAGAAGAGTCGAAAGAGGACTCGTCCTTCTTTTTAGTGGGATAGAGAGGGGTTTTGCTCCAAGAGCCCCTAAAAAATTTCACCTTCGAGTTGGGCAGGGAAAACTCATAGTACTTAAACTGTGTAGAGTGAGAGGAATTAGAATCTGACTTAGTAGAATGGGTTGGAGCTTGCAATTGGGTGCAACAAACTTTCAATAAATCTGGATTAGCCTCTGAAACACCTTGGAACTGCTGGAATGAGCAAACGAATGAGAAAAGTCATATTTTTCCTCTAACAAGACAGGAGTTTGATCTTCAAATATCTGGGCTCTTAAGGATCGTTTAACCGAGAGCTTCTTTATTCTTTTTCTTCGAGTGAAATACTTCGGAAAAGGCTTGAGACAATGTGCGAATATCTTTGAAGATTTCTTTCTTTTCAATTTTAATCTTGACCCTGCTCTTGCTGAGGAGTAAAGAACAGAAGAGGAGAATGAACCTGAAGATGAAGAGTTGATTGAATCTTGGCTGGAGGAAACTCTGAGAGGCTCAAAAGCATCCGTTGGGAAGGGAACTAAATTCTCTAAAGACGCAATAGGTAGCCAAAAATTCAAAGAAGTCTGAGCGCCAGACGTGTGATTTTTTGCCTTTTGAGCTACCTTTAATGAGGTGTCAAATGAATTATTCTGGGAGGGCATTAAATGGATGTTCAATGGCAGAGGGGCTTTTGGATTCTCATTGGGCAAAGCAAAAGATTTAACCACAATTTTCTCTCTTTGTGAATGCAACTCTTCGTCTTCTTTAGACAAGTTCCCTCCACAATTAAATTTCTCTTTCAATTTTAATGCGGCAGGAGGAAGATTCTGACGGGATGAGGAAAGAACCCCACTGGTCTTTTGAGCTTCCTTTTTGAGAACTCCACCTGTGATAATATTTGGTTTTCCTTTGATAAACTTATTAAAGCTTGAGAATTGATTGGAGGACTAATTAATTTGTCTACTCCTGTCTCTGTCCTCATTCCGGTTATTTGAATTGGTAATTTGCACTT
This sequence comes from Cucumis cinereus, assembly GCA_037974625.1. Taxonomy (NCBI): domain Eukaryota; kingdom Viridiplantae; phylum Streptophyta; class Magnoliopsida; order Cucurbitales; family Cucurbitaceae; genus Cucumis; species Cucumis cinereus. Next base: position 1,520,514 of record JBBPDJ010000003.1, on the reverse strand, counting down.
AGACTACCCAGGATGTAAATTGTTCCTTGATTCTCCTGGATACTAACACGACATTAAATTTTATTCATTCCTGATTTGTGGACTTCAAATGACATACTGTGATGAAAATTTCAAGTTACATTTCACAATGTGCGGTGTACATGGTATAGTTATATAAGTTATGTTCCCCAACATAGTGACGGTTATATAGTTGACAGGGTAGTAGGATGATTCTCATTAACATTTTAGATGTCTTTGTATGTGCTTTTGCACATTTACACTTACACAAAGTGAATCGTGAAAGTCTACACTCACACAGTTGCGTATGATATCTGTTATGGACTACATAGTCGTTTTGTTAGGCATCCTATTTAGATTTTACCTTTGTGATACAGTTTCGGAAGGGGTCATGATACGTTTAGATATTTGACATAGAGTTGGAACTTTTGAATGAGCATGTTTAAGAATTGTATCCATTATTGTTTCTTTTATTTAGCATATTTTAAACACTGGGAAATGTTGATTTTAAAAAAGTGTTGAGTTAACTATTCTCATTGAAATTGATAGAAATTTGGACGAGATGCAAAATATGAAACGTAAACGTCTAAGACCTGGAAAAATTTCTCCTCGTCTACCTGTTCCAGACAATATACCAAGGCCTCCTTATGTCAAATCTAAACGACCACCTGGAATTGCTAGTGGACCTGAGGTGCACGATGAAAAGGGTATAGAGTGTATGAGAGCTTCTGGGAGGCTTGCAGCCCAAGTTCTAGAATATGCAGGGACATTAGTCAAGGTATTTTTCTGCGTATTACCAAATAGATTTCAACCTCTGATCTTTGTACTTATTATTTTGAAATATGCTTGCTCCTTTCCAGCCACGGCCTAACAAAGAGTTGACATTACATCATTCCCAAAAAATCCTCAATCTTTTACCTTTCTTCAGAAAAATGCCCCTTAGAACAGTGGAGTGAAGGCACGTGCTTCCTTCAAGTTTTATTAAATAAAATTTGACGTGGAATATATATATATATATATATATATATTAATTTGATATTTGAAGTCACTACTGATGAAAGTTTCAAAAGAGATATCCTCCATGCACCATGTATCTCAATCATTTTAGGTGTGCCCTTTCTCAAAAAGGAGGAGAGCACTTAGATCATCTGTTTGTTCATTGACACTTTGATAATACACTGAATGTGCATATGGTGCCAGTTCCTTCCTGCATTCTCTGTGGTGGAGCTCCTTGCTTAAATATCTTTGATTCCTTCAAATAGTGAGGCTAAGATCATAAGCTTGATGCTACACAAGCTATTTTGTTGGGATGTTTTGAGAGCGGGGAATGGAATTGTTTGTGAACATGCCATGGGTGAAATGATGAGCTTCAAAAGTGAGATGTCTTAATTCTTCTCATTGGGCTTCTAACCATGAAGAAACCTTGTTGTTTACTCATGTCTCTGTTTATATTGGTAAATTAAAGATTATTTTTATGATCTCTCAACTTTTGATCAAGTTTGACTATTTATCTGTACTATCTCTTTCAAATCCATTTTTTTCTTTTATTTACATGTTTCTTATCCAAGGAAAAACAATTTAGATGTAACAATTCTTTTTGTTAGTATGTTTAAACTACTTGTTTATCAGTTCATGCTGCACCCAGTTATGAATCACCATTATATTTTATTGCAAAATTTTGATTCTAGCGTCTATTGGCAGCCAGGTATTATGACTGATGATATTGACAAGGCTGTTCATCAAATGATAATTGATAACGGAGCCTATCCCTCACCTCTGGGCTATGGTGGCTTTCCGAAGAGTGTATGCACTTCAGTGAATGAATGCATTTGCCATGGAATACCAGATTCCCGAGCTCTTGAGGTCTTCTCTATGATTCTTAGTAACATCAAATTTTATTTAAAAGTAAATTGCTTGTTTTTATGATAATGAATTGAGACCTCGAGATCTTTTTTTCCCCAGGATGGTGATATTATCAACATAGATGTTACCGTCTATCTAAATGTAAGGATTTGCAACTCTGAGCCTAATTCGTTTCAACAGATGCATATTTGAAGATTTAAATATTTTATACTGGCCTTTTCTTATATATATATATATATTATACTGGCCTTTATTTGACCTTGTGTACCTATTTCTTTCATTTTATACACTATACATGAAAATTTAAAGTTATACATGTTTGTCTTTCTGTTTTCTTTCTACAACTTCTTTCAACTATTGAAAACATTATGGGTGGAGGCAACAATATTCACATAACTCATCTTCAATTTGTAGATATGACACTTTTCTTCTCCTCTTTTGATGGCTTCAAGATCAGAAATCTAATCTTTCTCATTGAAACCCCATTCTAATATTTCTCATTGAAACCTTAAAAGCTACCTTGGATCTCGAAATTAACCTTTCAAAATCTATGGGTGAACGCTGCATACATGCACATGTGTATGTCCATGGGTCTTAAGATTAACCTTTAAAAGCTACCTTCAAAATTAACCTTCCAAAGTCTAGGGTTGTTGGACACTGTATATAGGATATGTCCATGCAGTTAAACATTTTGATTGATTTATTATTATTATTGTTATTTTTTTTTTATCCCAGCATGTCTCTTGGAGTGAATTTTACGGTTCTCTCTTTTTAGAACATGGTATTATAGAAAATTGGGCAAATAATTTATATGTTGAAGAACAATAATATTTTTAAAGACAAGTGGGTCAACCCTCTTTAGATTCGAAAATATGTAGCTGTCTCATCCATCTTTTAGCTCTTCACCTGTCTCAGGGTGGTGAGGGTCCTAGGAACATTGGAAGGTTATCATTTTATGTATAAACTTTGTTGTTTGAAGGAATCACTTAAAATTTCGAATTGTGAAGTTTTTGCAAGAAACAGTTTTTTAACTGGCATTAACATGCTTTGGTTGGATAGACTGGAAGAGGCTGGTTCCCTAAGCTTTGAGCTGAGGGAGGAAATGTTGTCTATGAAACTTGAGTTTGAAGAGGTGACTAAAAGTGAGACTATTAGGTGAAAGCAAAAGGCTTAGTTTAAATGGGCCAAGGAGGGTTAGTTCATGCCCATGAACTTGTCTCTCTTTCATTCTTGCATTCTTTAAGATTGTAGGTCATATGTAGAGCTTGGGCATCTAAATAAGTAAACTTACTGCTCGGATTTCAAAGCAATCTTGATGTTCAATAGCTTACGATGATTATTGTTTTTTTAATGGGTGGCTATTGGAAAGTGCCTCATAAGCTGATATTCATACACTTTGTAGTCACTCATTAGATAGACGTTGATATGTAAACCTCATCTAGAAAGGTGGGAAAGCAGTCAAAGCATGAATCTTTTTTCTTTTTTCTGTTGTTCAACAAAATAAAATTTTGTGGCTATTAAAACTATTTAAGCTATCTGAAATTGTAATTTGTAGGGGTACCATGGTGATACTTCAGCAACTTTCTTCTGTGGAGATGTTGATGATGAAGCCAGAAAACTAGTTCAGGTAGCTTTTTCTATCTTCTTTTGTTAATGAGTAGCTATACTATTAGATATAGCCATGTTGTTCTTGATGTCTTTTAACACGTAACTACTTGTCTATATTTTTATTAATATTTCTTTCTTTTGTTATTTGTTTCTTCAATACGCTTTAGGTGACTAAAGAGTGCTTAGATAAAGCAATATCCATATGCGCACCAGGAGTGGAGTTCAAGAAAATTGGCAAAACAATTCAGTAAGAAAGCCCACTTTGTACTGCTGAACCATATGACACTAAAGGTTTAGACATCAATGATATTTTCTGTTACCTATCAAAAGAGATAGGTAAAGGATTAGATTTATTTTCTACTCTGATTCCTTTTGCGGTTAACGCCTAGGTGTGACATGATTGTGTTAAAATACCACGAATATGAGCATATTCTAATTTAATAAGGTCAGTTTTTGTCCCTGCTTTTATTTGGAAACGTGTTATGTGATAGAGCTTGGGAAGTAAAATCTCTTTTTTAAGAATTAGCTGAGATTTATTTCAAAGAGGATTCTTTTGTAGTTTCTGAAGTAGTTGAAGGTTTGGAAGTTAAGTAAGAATTGGGGTACATTTTGAAGTTGGACGTTGAAAGCCCCAGTATAAAGTGAATTAGGACTTCCTTGATCTTGTTCTGGAGTTAAAAAGGCTATGGTAGCTTGTGGAGAAAATGGATAAGAGGGTGCATTTTTACAGAAAATTTCTTTGTTTTGATTAATAGTAAGCCTAGGAAAAAGATTTCAGCTGAAAGAAGTTTGAGGCATGGCGATCCCTTGCCCCCCTTCTCTTTTCATTATCAGTGATGCTTTCAGCCGAACATAATATTGTCAAGAGAGTAGAATCTTAAAAGGTTTTCAAGTAAGGGAACCTATGGTGTATGTGTTACATCTATAGTATGTTGATGATACGATTATCTTCTGCTCGGATAAGAAGAAAACTTTGAGGGGCAGTGTCTGTGGAAGCCTTAAATGCTTAGAATTCGTCGGGCAAAACTAGGATTTTAGGTCGTTGTGCTATGGGAGCTCTTTTGTGGCAGATTTGGCTGGAAAGGGATGATAAATCTTTTCAAGATAAGTTTTTTTATTTTGACTCTTTTTGTATTCTTTTCATCACACTTGCTTTGTGGGTTTCTTTACATTCAAATCCTTTTTCTAATTATGCCTCCAAGATGGTTGTTTACTCTTGGCCCTAAGTGGCCCTTAGTGTCACAGTGCTTATATTAGTATAATTAGTATGGTTATATTATTGTTAATGTTTTAGTAATGTTTCCTTTATTGTCTTTTTACCTTCCCTTACTTAGATTATCTTTGCACACTTGTGTATATATCTCTATGGGAATGGAATAGAATATTATGATTCTCTCAAATCTTTAGTCATATATCAGAGAGTTATGAAAATCTCCTTTCTCATAATTATCTGTTTCTTTAATCAAGTGACCATGCAGATAAGCATCGATATGGTGTGGTTCGACAGTTTGTTGGCCACGGTGTTGGGCGTGTGTTTCATGCTGATCCAGTTATTCTTCACTTCAGTAATTACTTCCTTCTTTAGATGCTTGCTTTCTTTTTTGGGTCAAAGAAACAATTCATTGATATGTACAAGGGGAAAACCCCAAGCAAAAGAAATTACAATATGGATTGCCAATGACCAACTAAGAAGAATAAGCTAAAATAAGTGAAAGGTGTTCGACAATTACTGAAAGGATGCTTGCTTTCACAGTGCGCTTTTCATGTCATGCTGGTTCATCGAACATGGTTTTGATCTTTACAAGTTCTTTATGCTCGTGGTTATAAAACAACAAATAATTTAATTTGTGAAAGTGTAACGAAGTCATAAGATCAATATGAAGTATGATTAGCCTCTCTTTTGATCATAATGAAAACTGTTTAGCTGTGAAAAATATTCTATAAAGAGATGTTTTATAGCGCTTATGATAAAGTTGAAAAATTATTTACTTTGTGAATAAATGACTTGTATGGACGGTATGGTGGAACCTCGTCAATCTATTTGGTGCATTCTTCTCTTTATAATTTGCTCAAGAAAAGGTTTCATGCTTCAGTTTATATGCCTTTTTGTTGTACTGTGAAGTGTGAACTGCTTGGATTTCTTAACCAAGAACACGAAAAAATGAATTTTTTTGTCAGATACTTGAGTAAGATTTCTTATTCTTTTCAGGGAACAATGATGGTGGGCGCATGGTGTTGAATCAAACCTTTACGATTGGTATTATATTTCTATTGGTTTTAGCTTTCCTTTATATTATGTTTATATATTTTTTTTTCTCGGATGGTACTTGAAATATGTAGATGAAGTCCGCTATAAGTAAATTAAGCGATGAGAAAGTTATTGATAAAAAGTTCATATATAAAGTGGTTGGATGAAATTGCATTTGCAATTATATTTCTAGTATGATTTGAATCATAGCGATAGCATTACGATAAATTTTATTTCCATCCATATTTTAGTTCAACCAAATAAAGCTGTTGGTATAACTCCTAACTAATACAAGATTTGAATATATTGAAATATAGAAAATGAACTACAAGATGCTCGAAGTACTAAGGCACTTGGAACCTCCCCTCTTGAGAGTATGTTTACCTAAGCTCTCGATCATTCAACAACTATTACCTAAGCTCTCGATCATTCAACAACTACCTCCTCTTATTTATAACAAGATATACTTACTAATTCTCTATCTAATTACCCTTATGCCCCGTACTGATACCATACTAATATCCCCAACTTGGTACCTTACAAAATCTTATACCCTTCCTCTTTGTCTCTATCCTCCACCAATTTACTAGAGCCTAAGTAATCATTATATTTTCGTCCCCCTTCTGGTCACCATATGCTTCATAAACAACCTCGGCCTACATCAGGCAGCTATTCCTTTTCTTTTTTAAACGGAAACAACACTTTTCATTGGTGAAATGGAAAGAGACTATTCCTTGAATTACAAAGAGATAAAGTGAAAATGAATACTATTATTAGTGATCAACATGCACACCTGACTATCTGAACTGGGTTGACACACCCATAGCACCTTCATCACATCCCAAAACAAAATATGTTAATAACATTAGAGGACTATATGTCAATTGTCATCATGACATAATTACATAGCTTGAATGAAAGCATTCAATTAAGACAAATATCTGAGTAATTTGAAAATAACTTAGAAAGGAAGCACCAAGAGGAAGCTTTGACTCTACCAATCTCAAAACATTATTTGTCTTTTCTAAACTGAAAGACCTTACCTAGTGTTTATATCCCTGCGAGCCGTTACCACTGAAACAATTGCCCTTTTAGGATCATGACCATTTTAAAGGACCCTACAAAAAGGGGCATTTAAGGCTACATCTACCCATCATAAGCTTATAGTAAGGACTTTAATGAGAAGCAATAAGAGCTCCCTGGTAGCCCGACTGTCTCCTCTGTCTAGGTTCAGCAAATCATTAAAGATTCAGCTGAATCCTAATCTTAAATTTCATTGGCTTGCTTTTTAATACACAAAACATTAATGCATTTCTCCGTCATCTTTAAGCTAAAGACGCTGTCACGCTATGAAAAGAGGCTCTAATCAGGAATCTTCAAGCCAACCATGTTCTCGTGACCAGTAAGAAGTGAATGCTGCTGGATAATATTTCTGAATTTGGAACTACCAACCTGTTCCTTGCCATGCTATCATCACCTTGAGCTCCTTGCTACACTTAGTAAACATTTTTCATACCAGCAAAAGCAAAGGAACTTCATCTTTATTCTTCCAGCTTAAAACTCAACCTTTGAACAATCTTGTATAAGAGGGCGTGCCCCTGCGGATCATGGGCTTACCACTCGGGCCACTTTTTGGCAAAACTTCAGAAGCTTTGGCGAGGGAGGAACTAATGCTAATTCGTATATGGCAGCAGTCATCTCATTAATGTTCATCACCTGTCAGAACTCTCAGTGGTCAAGATTTGAGAAAGAGAGCTCTTTATATGAAATAGAGAACGTCTAGGTCAAACTTTACTCAAATTTGGTAGGTTGGAATGTGGGCTTAGGTTTATCAACTCATAGCACCAAATTGATAGCATTGCGATAGTCTAAATTTATTGTGGTATAAAGTCTAGGTTTTAGGCATTCATAACTTATGGATGTAGGCGAGAAAAACTAATCACCAGAAACTTTCAATTCTGGACTTTTAGATGTGAACACCAACTTTTGTTGAGTGAATCGATGGTAGCTTCAATTGTGTGATTGATTTGAGCTCTCAATTCTACAAATTCAACTCTTCTACTTTTCTTATTCTTTGATTTCTAGATTCACCACATCAAGGCTCTCCTTGCTCTAGAAAACCAATCGTTGATGATTTTATTTGGATTGAGCATGCAAAAGATGTTTCTCGACTGATCTAGGGCTTGTGTAATATTTTCCATTTACAAGTCTCAAACTTGCAAGGGCCTAGCATATTCTTCAACTACAAAATTAGACTTCTTTTTGTTTAACACAAAGCTCTTTTGGCATGTTCTTTTTTTCTTTTATATTCCTGGTTGCTCGGACCAACTTACATACCCCTCGACTAATCTCACGGGAAAACCGTTTTAACCCTACAACATTTTGGTGCCAAGAAAACTCTTAAAAAATTAATTTGTAGGAAATTGGAGAATATTCTTTTGGCATGTACATTGTACAATGTTTTTGTTCATATTAGAATTCATACCTTCATCATCTTGCGCCATTGCTGATTTCTTTTGTTCACATTTTTGAATTCTTGTGCAGAGCCAATGCTAACCATTGGTAGCATAAATCCTGTCATGTGGAATGATAATTGGACCGTCATAACAGAAGACGGGAGCCTGTCAGCACAATTTGAACACACCATCTTAATTACCAATGATGGAGCTGAGATATTAACACAGTGTTAAACAACAGTGAATCTCACAATAATACTTCGATATTATTCCAAAAAGGGGTAAAAAAAAAAAAAGGTTTTTCCCTCAATCCTCTATTGATTTATCACTTCCAAATGTACGTATCAAAAACTTGGAGGCATCATTAATTTTGCCATCGTTATCGTTTTATAGAAAAGAAGTTATTCATTGTAGGGCCAGTGATGATCAGAGTGCTTCCCCAATTAAGAATATTCTTTAAGTTTTTTCTTGAGACAAATAATTATTGTACAGTGTATAATGTATCAAAATTTGTTTTCTTCAATTTAGTATTTTCTCATCTGACAAGAATTGCCTTGATCTGGTATTTGTCCTGATGATGGTTCTGCTGGAGCCAATAGAAGGGTGTGGAGACGAGAAATTTAGAACGAAGAGAGAAATTGGAGAAGCTTTTTCTCGAGTCGATTTCCTGTGCTAAATTGGAACCTGATACTTATAAGGGAAGAGAATACCTCTACTTATGTCTGGCTAGAAAGATCAGGGAGTTTCATCTATAAGAGAACACTATAGGAAACTTTTTATTTTGTTATTGTTATTTTCTTTATATCCGAGAGTGTTCGGACCAGTGTTTGATAAAATATGAATCGAAAGAATCAAGTTTCTGACCTAATATATATTTAATGGTAGCTGAGTTATGACCATTTTAAAATAATTGAATAAGTTAAGAGGAATTGAGAATGTTGGCACTACTATATTAGGTTATCAATTTGATGTAACAATTTAGAAATTCATGTAGGAATTAAGAATGTCCAAAGGAAAATTGGAAAAAAAAAGTTCTACAAAACTACCTTCTCAAAATCTCGATTATATTTCAAATCGAAGATAATTCACTGAATAAAAATTAACGTATTTACTCGTCATTCAACACATGTACATGGGTCAAACTTCAAGATCCATAGTCATATTTGGCAACTAATTCATTTCATCTCCTCATTTTTTGGCCTTTGTAAAAACAGAATCCTATAAAATAGCTTAATTTTAACCGTGAAGTTCTTATTATAAAGGGCAGAACAAGCAGAAGTGATTAGTAGTCACCATTCTGCGGCATTGGATGCCTCATGAATATAATTAATTGCCCGTGGAAAACCAAACCATTCTAAAAAAAATTCGTAAAATGGATTTTCTTGAAGCAGAGTTAGAGAAGAATACAACTAACTAATAACTTCTAACCAAGGGGTACAAACAGCCAACCTACCCTCCAAACCCCGACCTAGAGCCCGACGCGTTTCAGTTAGGAAAGAAAAAAAAACATACATCCAAAGATATTGACTCTACAAAGGCCAAAACTCCGAGTATGTTGCTCATAAATAGGGGAATTCATTTCTGTTGATTTATTTATAAGAATGAAGGTGGTCTGCTCTCTTTAGTATGGCCGATACCTCCAGTCTGCTCTAGATGGTCTTCCACCACCAATACCATAGCCCCACTGTATAAGAATAACAAACTCATCTTTAAAAACAAACAAACAAGCAAACAAAACCACTCAAAAGGTAACATTATAAATTCTTTACATTTCAAAGTACTTGTATTGTATTGTTTACTCGAGTATTTTACACGAAAGCACTCAAAAGGTACTTTCTAAAATTTTAAACTAATCATTCAAATGAATTCTCAAGTATTCTTTCTAATATACACTTGCTAGTTGTATCCTCAAACAATGCCATGATATCAATGCCCATTAAAGATTAAAATTATTTTATCTTATTATTGTTATTTTCTTTATATCCGTGATTTTGGGTCAGCTTACACACTTCAACTAATCTCATGAGACAACCTGACCGACATTTGGGTGTCAAAAAAACTCGTAGGACATTAATTTTTATTACTATGGAGTTTCTTCTAAAGATTCTAAATTGAATAGTCCATCTAAACTGGATTAGTCCATCTCACGATATATAATTAAGGTAACTTATTGACAATGTACCAAATTAATCTCAACAGGGTGCAAGTATTTTTTACTTTTTGAGAAAAATGGATTTACCAGTAAATGTAAATTTCACTTAATGTGGTGGACAACCTACCAACCACCACATAAATTCTAGGCAACATAAATATAATTCAAATAGTAAGCAAAGCAGAAGCACTTACATCATCGAAGTCAAGGCTTCCATACATCCTTCCATAAGTCCTCATAGGCCCCACATAGCCACCGAAAGATTCGGCGGCACTATTCATCATAAAAGTTCCACTGGCTCCAGATGCTCCAGCTCCAGCTCCAGCATCATCAAGAGGAGTGGCTGAATCAATAGCAACCTGCAGAATCCAACGGTGAGATTATATACATGATTGAAGTAAAAGGAATCAGCCAACCCACCACAGAGAGAGCCTAAACAGAGGAACAAAAAAGAAATTACAGAAAGGGATCCACACCCAAAAAGTTCGAACTTAAATGAACATGTAATTGCACTTTAGAAGTGTGTGTGTGTATAGATATATATATAAATGAAATTCCAGTGTTTCATGCCCATGCCTACAAGCATGTATATATCAATTAGGTTACAAAAATAAAAACCCTATTCTAAATATTCTAGCAACGTTCGAACAGACAATTATGCTTCCTTCTAGTAAGCAAAGTGACATGCACACATACCTGTTGTCCACAAATCTCATGAGATCTTCGAGATACACGATCTGCTACGCCATCTTCAGCAAAAGTTACAAAACCAAAACCTCGATGGCCAGATCTTTTAGGATCCTATATTAATCAGTAACAACTGGATCTTTAGGCTTATATCTCTAATCAGCCAGTCTCACAAAGTCAGCAGTAACTAAATCTAGTTTCTACCTTCGGAACATAGACATCCAATATACGGCCAAATCTACCAAAGTACTGGCGGAGATCATCAGCAGATGCTTCTTGTGGGAGCCTACCAACAAAAATCTTTTTTCCCATCCCTCGAAATTCCCTTCCTGATCCAATGACAAGGTAAATCATCATAACAATGTTTACCTAGACCAAGCATCACATGAACAATAGTACCGTCAGGGTTACATACTCCCATAAACTGAGCCTGGATGGTCGTATAAGGTAGGAGCACCAAGTGCTGCATATCTTGTTGCGGCAGAAATATAAGCATTGTATGCACCATATCCGCCCCCACCACCCCCCTGCGGCATTTTCCCTATGGGCCTGAAATCATCATCCTGGAAATATAATATAAAAACCTTTAATTAGACGAACATATTTAATACTGACTGAAAAATATCCAGAAGGTAAACGTGGTGTTAAATAGTCAACTGCAAAATTCTTGCCTTGGGGGTAGCTCTATCAACAACCACAGTAGAACCTCCTAATTCATGAGTATCAGCCATCAAATTTTCCACAGAATCTGCAAGATAAGAGCGAACACATTCAGTGCCTTGAAGTTGAAACCATTGCCAACCATGAAAAGGAATACTTTTTTTTTTTGTCAAGAAAAAAAGTAAAAGAAAACAGAGGCAATATCAAGCAAAAGATACACTAAGGAGGGGCACAAACCCTGGAGAGCTTCCTCATGAAGCATGATGAAAGTACAACCAAAAAGAGACGAAAATCAAAAACAAAAAATTTAATTTAGTCACAAAGACACAAATGAACTATTTAGAGTAACTACCAGCTGACAAACATTATGAGCAACAGTTTTGGCAATGAACCAATGATTATCAACCATTGAGGTGGGTACATCCAAAACTTTATCCCAAGCACTCTCAATTCGCTAAAACTCAGCTGCTTATACTCTCTAACTCATTGTTCCATCGAAAGTCCGCAGAAAAGGGAAAAGAAAAGAAAAGAAAATCCAGCCTAAAAGATGATGTGTGCCCAAGCACAAAAATAAACATGATGTTACATTTTATTTTTAAAATCTAATAGTACACTTATTTCAATCTTAAACGTATGTATTAAAGTTATTAAAATTTAGATTAAGCATTTATTATGCGATTTCACCTGAAAATTTATTGCTTATGACATATGTTACTACTTGTCTATTTATTATGATTAACAAATGTCAGTGCATGCCAATCAAGTTTCCCCACCTCGGAGTCTATTTGTGCCTAGGACAACTAATGTCCAGTACATGTGTATTAAGCTAACAAATTTTTGAGTGTTGGAGTGTCCAACGCCTGTTGGACACCAACAGTGCACACATTATTCAAACTTAAGTGTATTGTGCTTAACAGGAGTAGGACAAAATCATTGATGTAAACCAAACTTCCACCATTTGTGAGTGTCTGGGTCACGCTGACCTCCACTAATCTCATAATCTCATGGGACAATTCGTCTGACCATACAACATTTGGGTGTCAAAAACCTCCTAGGATATTAAATCCTAGGTAGGTGGCCACCACGGGTTGAACTCATGACCTCTGAACCCTTTATCAAAAGGAAATTCCCTTATTTACCGTTAGGTCAACCCACGGTGGTTGTTAAACTTTTTTTCTTTTTTTTTAAACTTTAAATTCAAGAAAAAAGGCAAGACACACTACAAGGAGGTTGACTTGTCTTACCAGTGAGACTAAAATTGGCAACATGAACTCTACAATCATATATCAATATACAAACAGAATCCAACCTGAACTTGCAAAAGTGATGAAACCTATTCCACGATGAGTTTTTGATCCCTGGTCCTGAATAATTAATCAAGTAAACGTTAAATCATGTCAGTAATGCATTATAGATTGTGCACATAAGCATGGGTGAACCATATGTGGTCATCAAATCAACATATAAAATAATATTTCCCAATTTGCATAGTACATGAACTCCTGATAAGTGAAAGTGAATAAAATATCTCTTCCTAATTTAGGCACAAGACGGTAACTTGGTAGTAGAACCACCGAACTAATTTCCCACTTTAGTGAAAAGGAAACCGTACCTTTGGCATGTAAAGATCTGTTATCTCTCCATATTTCTCAAAATGACTGCAAGAAAATAATAAAAACCCATAAATGAAATGTGTTTCTTTTCTAAGAAAAGAGTTTACAACACAGACACAATACGAAGAACACACTGATTAGAATATAAATTGTTCAATTTTTATAATTATACCTAAGGAAATCTGAAGTTGGTATGCCTGTGGATCTGTATACTATAGAAAATATTACTGGATTTTACTCCCAAAATAAATTAATTTGTCCAATATCACTACTTTTTTATATACAGTGTTGAAGACATGATGGATAGAATAACATTACCCTAGCTAAAATGTCCATATTTCATAGACTTCAAGTATGGAATGACTGAAAAATGAAGGAAATATGCTCAAGAAAGGGCCAGAATTTTTAAAGTTCATCCTCCCTAAAATTAACCATTCATCCCTAATTTATAAGATTCTTCCATTTCAGTTCTAGAAATGAACGTTTAACGTTTACAGCTATGAAGATCATTTCCAGGGGTTGCATTTCAAGTCAAACCATATGTTTCAACTTCAAACATACTGACTGTGACAATCTCAACTTTCAGTTTCAAAAGGTCTAAAATAAAAGAAAAAGAAGGAATAGCAGAAAATCACACCAAACTACCTGCGGAAGGCAGCCTCAGTCACAGATTGTGAGATCCTTGCTACAAAAATCCTTGTGACTCTCTTTGGAGGTGCTCTCATCTCCTCCTGTCAACAAAAAAATATGCAGTACACGTCCAATTCACTTGTATGCATACAAATCAAAACAAAGTACTCGCACTTCTTACGATTAATTTTTTTTAAAAAAAAAAACAGAAACAAACAGGAAGATGAAACAAAGACCACTCTGCATAAGGAAAATGTGCGTAAGAGAGTGCAGACAAGTAGAGGAGAAAAAGAGAGAAAAAGAGAGAGAGAGAGAGAGACTAACTTTCGGCGTGGCCACTTTAACTTCCATCATTCTGTTGCCAAGAAAGTGCTCACTTGATAGTGCATTCTGCAACAAAGAGATGTTAGGCTTAAAAAAACATCAAGTCCATCAAAAGAGAAAATGATTAACATATTCCTACCTTAGCATCTTCATCGGTTGCAAATGTCACATAGCCAAAACCACGAGACCGGCCAGTTGACCTCTCCTGACATTAAAAAAAACATATGGCTATAAAGATAAAAGAACTTGAAAATAAAAAGTTGTAACACAAAATTAGTCACAAAAAGCATTCACTATCATCATGTGTAGAAACCACCAGGAAAACAAAGCCAATAAAAATCATATTTCATCAACAGAAGATAAATAAAACTGCAAAAGCTACAAAACACACACACAAACCATAGCCCAACAAAACCCACCGGAGAGAAAACTAGCTCGCCAAAAAGAGTTCAAATTCAAGAGAACAAAGCCTAATGAATAGTTTGGCAAATTTCTTAGAAGTAGACATCTTAGGTCAATGGCCATGTGGCTTCAAATAGGTGAGGCGCCCTTCATAAGGCTTTGCTCGAAGTCAAAGCGTCATAGACTCGCAAAGCTAGGGTGGCACACTTTGATGCTTGAAGCCAAATTTTTCCTTTTAGTAATGTTTTATGAAGAAGCTAAAAAGTATTCATAAGTGTTAAAGAGTGATCATTTATCTCCACAGTCTCTAATAACAAGCTCGTTTGATGGAGGAAGGATTAGAGTAATTTTGGTAAATCCCTAGATTAATCCTTTTTACCCCAATTTGTGTTTATTTCCTTTAATTAGGGGCCCCTCTCCAATATTGAGTACACTTTGATTGGAGAATTCACTCCTTCGTTCTTAGTCATTCCTAGGTTACATCAATTTGGTATTAGAGAAATCACTGGAGCCAATGTTGACTACCGGTGGTGGAAGACCGAAAAACTTTTCGCAACGCACATCACAAGAGGAAACATCGTGAGCTATGTTCGTTGTTAAACAGCGACGCATAATTACAAGGAGAAACCCTTTAAAGTAGAAGAGCTTCATAGAATCGTCCTTTGCAGCAACAAATATGTTCAGGGAAAAAAATTACTATCTTGGTAATGAAAAAGAAGCCTATTCAAGAACTCCTAATTCTAACATCAACCCTACAACAATGGAGGAGATGATGGAAGAAGAGATCACAATACAACATACCTTGAGAAAAATTATTCAAAATTTGAATTACTTTTCAGAAAACAACAAGAATTCAATAAATGAAGAGTCTTGTATGATGCAGAAGTAATTCAACAAAATCAAGAATTCATCCAAGAGAATGAATTTGGGCAAAAACCCACACGGATTTGGTTTTTCGAGGAAGAAAAAAAGAAAGCAAATGTGTGGATGAAGATTTGATCTTGTAAAAGTCACACTGATATGAACTGACCGAGCATCAAATTATTAATTAGATTTTATTTAATAATTGTGATGTAATTTTAATATTTTTCTAGTTTTATCTTTTTTAATAACATTTAAGAAGGGTTAATAGTCTTTTTATGATGGATTAGGATTTTTATTGGGAAGGCTATTTAAACCTTGCTATTAGGTTGTAAAAAAACAGTTTTTGGCACATTAAATTTGGAATGAGATTTTCCCATGTGTTAAATGACGAAGATTCATCACCAACCTTTGCAATTCTTGATCTAAAGTTGCATTCTTGAGCATTCAAGTAAGTCTAATCATCTTGGTTGTGGAGTGTTCAAACCTTGAGTCTTATCTCTTGGTCTTCGATCAAAAGGTAATCCAATTCTAGTCATTCCCTTTGGATTGTTGTCAAATTGACTTGGGGGTTATAGAATTTGATATTAGGGGTTCACAATTTGGATTCCTAATTTTCAAATCCTAGGGTTTTCATATCACACACGAAGCCGAACATGAAATTTGAGCAACTGGAATCAAAGCAAAATCAAGGAATGAAGACCAAAGTTGCAAGTATCAACACGAAATCAAAATCACAAGCATAGGAGGAGGTTTTGAAAAATAGTAGACAAGAACTTAAGTAAGGTAATCGAGCAAAGAAGAGAAGAAGGAGAACTTCAAGATGTTGAAGCATAGGAAGAAGATAGAAACCATGTGGAACTCAATTCAAAGAATAGTGAGAACCCTAGACAATGTCGCGCGCAAAGATGATGAGGTCGGCGAGACTATTTCCAAATCGAAGCTTGGACGACCCAATCCTATAGAGAAATCAAGTATGATTGTTGAGAACAAAAAATTGAATAGAGGAGATGACAAAGTAAATTTCGGGTGCAAAGAGTTTCTCCCCGACGCCCCCATGACCAATCGACCTAACATGAACCCATCCCCAAGCAAATTGGGAATCGTAACACTAAAAGTCTAAACCCATGTGATATGCGACAATCATTGCAATCCACGTCTTCAAAAAAATTGGTTTTTAAACCCTAGGCCTACATAGCCAGTCCCAATTCCTAGTCTATGACCCAACCCATACCCAAATGACTCAATCCATCATCTCAAAGAACATTAAATTTTCCCAACATTTTTTCTGGGTTTTCTTCACCTAACGATTCTTTTGTAGATAGTTTTGGTTTGTTGTATTGGATAAATTTGTTCTTGCAATGCAAAGCCTGTTTGCCCCTAGATTGTGTTTCTTTTATTAAAAAAAAAATTGTACAAGATGTAGATAGTTGGTTTGGTAGCGCTTCATTAAATGAGTTATATCATCTTTTTAAAACTCGAGGACGAGTTTCTTTGGGGAGGATAGAATGATGGAGGTAGGATTAGGGTAATTTTGGCAAATCCAAAGGTTAATCCTTTTTCCCCTCATTTGTGCTTAATCTCTTATAGATAAGGGTTCCTTGCATGAATTGAAATACACTTTGAATGAAAATAAAGGTTCGTGATTTGACTCCCGGAGAGTTCGCTCCTTAGCTTAGTCATTCTTAGACCACACCATGTAAGAATGTAATACCACAAGAAGAATAGAAAAAGGCAAACCTTCATAACAATACAATCCTCCAACTCCCCAAATTTGCTCATGTATTCTCTCAGCCCTTCTGTATCGACGTCCCATGGAATGCCAAGAACCTAAATTTCATTAAATAAATAAACAGAGCAAATCAAATCGGTAATAAAAAAAAAAAAACTAATGGGGAAACCAGATTACTTAATAGAAGAAACAGCTGAAAAATCACAAAGACATAGCTGAATAGGGGAAAAAAAGAAAAGAAAATACTAACCACCAGCTTCCGATCCATGATGAATTGACGCAGGTAAGGCAGAGAAATTGAACCCTAAAAGTGAAAAAGTATATCACTCTCTCCTCCTCTTCTTCCTCGCTCGCTCGCTCGCTCAAAGACCCACGCTCACTCTCCCCAAATCTCTCGCACTCGCTCCCTGCACATGACAACAAGCAGAGGCACACCTCTTTCTCACACACAATAGTTAAATACCAAAGCAATCTCACCAAATTCATCATTTCTTTCCCTGTTTCAATTTCTTCTTTGCGATTAAAGCTCAAAATAACAAATCAAACAGACAAAAACAGTAGATATTCGTGGATAACGCGCTCAACTGACCTTTTTATCAAAATTTCTGAAACCCTAAACGCAGATCTCTTCTCTCTCTCTCTATCTATCTCTCTCTCTCTCCCTCCTCGTCTCTATCTCTCGCTCTCTTTTTCTATCGCGCGCCAGAAAGGGCTTTAAAGCCGTCGGGTTTCGCCCATGTTTAAGGTCCTCGAGTTTTGACTTTGACAGCGCATTGAGAAGTTGATCAATGCGATCATCTACTACAGAAACAATGGTGGTGCTGCATTCGATTTCTGCCACGTGACCGCCTATAATCGTGGGTACGGGTGTTCGAGAATGAGAAAATTGCACAACTAACCCATTTTGGAGGCCCAAAATGGAAATTTACCCCCTTTCTCGAAAACATTGGTAATTGGCCTCATTTTTCATGTCTGAAACGACTGAAGTTACATATTTGCCCTTCTTTCAAATTCTTTTTCTTTTTTCTTTTTCTTTTCTTCCTTGGCAAGCAACTTCTTTTTTTTCTTCTCTTCTTTTTCCTCTTTTTTTTGCAACGGGTGTTCTTCTTCGACCAACTGCTTCTTCTCTGTCTTTTTTGTTGTGTGGTAGAACGAGATCGAGCGAAGAGAACAAGATCAAGCGTTAGAGAGTGAGTGGAGCGCTAGAGAACGAGACCAAGAACTGGAGAATGAGACTGGAGAGCAAAATCGTGAAAGAAAGGGAGGGAGGAAGATATATATGAGAGAAAATAGAGCGAGAGAACTAGTGAACGAGAGAGCCAATTTGTGTGTTGAATGCTTCATTTTGGTATTTCACTCCGATTTGATATCAACAAAAGGTCAAAAACTCTCGTTTTCAAAAAGGCGGGACAAATCTCCCTTTTCTCTCCAAATTTGGAAATCCATACAAAAACTTTTTTTCATGAATTGGATTGAGTTGGGTTGAACACTTTTTAGAACCAACCTAATTGTTTGTGATATGAACCAAATTTCTTCATGTTACCTCCAAACTGATGGTCACACGTTCATGAACCAAAAAACTACAATTAACAATTCTCTCGCACATAAAGTCAATCTTAGGAATTCATGCAACAAGTTATCAAAAACTCGATAATTGATTTCATTTAATGGTACAAATATGAAATTGATTGAATTTTATCAAACATTAATAATGTTATTTTTTTTTTCAAACACACTTTATATTTGGTTTTCATTTTTAGACCATATATGTTTTATTTTGAATTTCAATCCTTTTAAGTTAGGGGTAGAATGGACTTTTAAGTCTCTTTGGTTAATCATGGTAGGTTTTTAAGATGGGGGAATAATGGATGATAGAACCTCTTCACCACTTTACAATTCTTAAGTCGGGTTGAATGGCAAGAACATTCAAGTAGGTCTGATCAACTTATTTGTCGAGTATTCGATTAGAGTAAGGAATTAGGTCTTCTTATATTTAGTTTGTTCTTCGATCAAAAGATAATCCAACTCTAATTCTTCCATTTGGTTTGACGTCATTGATTTAAGGGTTCAACAAA
>JBBPDJ010000003.1:1413529-1501106 GCA_037974625.1 Cucumis cinereus | reverse complement strand
TGAGTTTCTACTTTTCAAATTTATAGGTTTTCATATCCGTTCGAGCTCTAAAATGTCTATTTAGGTCTATCACAGTCAAATGAGTTTCTACTTTTCAAATTTATAGGTTTTCATATCCGTTCGAGCTCTAAAATGTCTATTTAGGTCTATCACAGTCTCTCACGTATAGAAAGTAAATTTTTGTTATATTTATAAACATTTTCAAACAATGTTACCATTTAAAACAATTTGTCGTATAATAACATAGTTCCAAACATATTTGATTACTTTTCAATAAGTAGTCACACAACATCTTACACAACTTATAAAAGATTATCATCAAAGTTACACATAAACTTTAAAAGATTGCCTCTTCGTGTTCGAGTTCGATGTCATAACACGAATCTTCATCCGACGAATAATAACTTTCTACCATAACATTATCTTGAAGATTGATAAAGAGATATTGAGATCCCAACCTAGTTAGATTGACATAATCTTGCATATTGTGAGCTACTAACCCTGGGAATGTAAATGGGAATACAAGACTCATAAGTCTAATTGCTTTCAACAACCGAGTTTCTGTATATTCTGGTCCTTCAATGTAAAGAATCAAAAAGCTTCTTATTAGCTCCCATAATGCACCAAAAGAATGATGTATCAGTCCACTAAATGAAAAGTAGTTTTTAACTGCCTCTTCTTCAACTTCCTGTCATTGATACGATAACTTTGATTGTGGCTTTACTACTATAAAGTAAGACAATACATCTTTAGAGGTATATATATTGTAAATATATATGTGTAAATGTTGACGTGACAACAGAACTTTTAAGAACTCACATCAGCTCAATTTAGTTTTGGATGATTAAAAAAACTCACATTCAATTCAATTGTGTGTGTGGACACGTCTATATACTTGGAGTCCAAACTATTTTAGTTTGTGTAGAGATAAATTGTGAAAGATAGGATGAGTAGAAACTAATTATAAACACCGATAATGTAGTATTATAATTGAAGCCCTAAACATCTTTACGATGATATATATACTTATGTTAGACTCGAAAAAGTTTAAACTAGAAGATGCAAAGAAAAAAGAAAAAGATTTAATTTGAAAGTGGATAGATTGTTGTTTATTACCTTTCCTTTGTAGCAACTATTAAAGTAGAGGCAAGTACCAAAGTGTTGGAACATGAAATTTGGATTATTTGTGGGCAATCTTGTCACTATGTCATTACTATAAACAAATCTGAAGTATCTACAACCATGTTTATGTAGCACCTTCTCCATGAAATTTTTGAACTTGTCATTCCCAACTCTAGGTTGCCCATAAGTGTAGATCCCATGAAGCCTTCATTACCAAATGGTATAAGATGTAATTAATTAAACATTATTGATAATTCTTCATATTGTTAAGATGCATAATCACATGACAACTCAAAGCTAAATTCAAGTTCATTGAAATGAAGTCAAATTGCACTGCATTGGATAAACATAAAGTGAAGCACAGCCACTCTTTAAAATACTTCAAGTGGAGCTTTATTTTATTCATGACAAGATTACAAAAACCATTTAAGGTTAACTAATGGACTTGGATATCATTATTGAGTACTTTGAAGTTGGTGGTTGTTAGGACATTATTCTATGTACTTTGGTTTTTGTAATATTAAGATTTGGGAGATGTTTGGGAGTAAGGAGTGGAATAATGAGAGAGAAGAAGTTATCAAAACTAAGGAGTTGTGAACTCATGAGGCTCACGTTGTAAAAAGTTGATAAGGTATAAAATTGATGTTTTTTAGTGGTCAGATCCACTAACTCTTTGGGTCAAACAAGGATTGGAGTTCATAACTTCATGTTTCCCTTTTCCTACTTTCAAAATCTTTGGACCAAACACACCTTTGATATTCTTGGAAATGTAGCGACAAGAACTTTTGAGGTTTCTTTTAGCCTATAGCTAAGTTTTTTTGTTGCAATTTTATATAGTCTAGCTAGATCGTATGCTAAGAATTATTCAAGTTTAACTTGGCTATTCTTGCTTATGAATGATTTGGACTAAACATACATGTTTTGGACTATGATAGCTGTTAACTTTATCTATTAACCATGTGCGTTCCTTCGGACTCACTACACAGATATGTGTTTCTTCGGATTCATTAAACAGTTATGTGTTTCCTTCAAGTTCACTAGACATATATGTGTTCCTTTGGATTCACTAGACAATTATGTGTGTTCCTTCGGGTCACTAAATAGAGACGTGTGTTTCTTCAAGTTCATGAGATGTGTGTTCCTACAGAATCACTAGACTATGTGACATAAGGTATATGCTTAATAAGAAGTTAATAGTTCACCTTGTGGGGCAAAGGACAAGAAGAACTTGTGACAATACCTTTTGGTACTATTATGACGTGATGTTTCTGTTATAGTTTTTATGATTTGATGTTTTCAGGACTTTATGAATAGTTTTATTTGAAGCTTACAGAAATTTTGCATGTTTTACTTGGGATCTGAACTACATTAGTTTTAACTATTTTATTTATTTATTTGGATTTCTATGTAAGAATTTTTATTTTACTCAATTTCTTTAATAAAATGATTTGAATTTTCAATAAACTTGGTTTTTAAATATTATTTTATTTAAGTAACGAACTCAATTCAATTTAGAAAACCAGATCGTTGCATTAAACTTTCAAATTTATGTTTAATTATTTACCTCTCAATAATTAACTTCACTAATTCAATGTACATGTCATAATAGTAAAACATAAACATATTAAAAACATTTTGAAGATATAGGATTTATTATTTCTATTTATTATTTCAACTTTTTTTCATCACTTTTCTTGTTCTTCTATATTTTTACACGTTTTTTATTCTATTTTTTCTTATACTTCCTATTATTTATCTTTCTTATTATTTCCTACCATTAAAGGTAAATTATATTATCTATAATTATTTTAGAATATTAACTTAAAATAATAAATTAACTAACAACTAGTTTTTTGAAAATTAACTAGCGTAAATTAATTTGTAAATTAAATTCGGTTGAGTTTAATACTTTATTATTAGCAAAATTATTAAAAGAAATCATACAATTTAAATAAAAACATCATTTATTTTATGTCAAATGTGATAATTCCCTGAAAATTTTGATAAAAATTCCCTCCACATAGTCAAACACGGTTATCTTTAATTTCCAGACATTTCATTCTCAGACATTTTAAATTTTCAGATATTTATAAATCTTGAACCAAACAACCCCGAAAGAAATTTTAAATAATTGTAAGGATTTTTTAAATGATCTTGAAAAAAAAAAAAAAGTCATTTAGACCATTTAAAAATCATCACACCCAAAAGCGTATACGATAAACTTAGTTTAAAAACTCAAAAAACCAAAATCAAAACCATAGTAGAATAGTCAAAGTGAATTTGACTTACTAGTATTGGCATGACCTTTCTTTCTAGAGGTTCGAGGTTCAATCTCACTAACTCATAGTTGGCTATGATATTAGCATGACTTCCATTCCTAGAAGTTAAAGGTTTAGCCCCAACTTATAATTGTTGTACTACGCAAATCTCGAACACTAACCACAATCATGCTATTTAGCTTTCAAACAAGACAATAATGCAATTAAAAAGAAAAATAGAACCTGTTTAAAAGCCATGTTTCTTCATGTAAAGCAAGAACAGCAGGAAACAGAGCAGCAAGAGCGCCGCCTAAGCTATGACCTGTGACGATGAACTTGGCCCGGCGGTTCAGCAGTAACGACTCCTTTAGTTTCTCCCTTATGAAATAATAAGCCACCGGCCGGTCTGGGTCGGGTTTTACTTCCTTGGGCCAACCGGTTTCCTTTTGCAAGCCAAGGGATTTGATAAAACCACCATGGATTTCACCCATCTTCTCAAACTCGTACCAGGATAGGTCAACGTCCGTACACCATGCATTTGCATCAAAGAATTCTGTTCCTCTAAAGACAACAAGGATAACGTTTGGATTTGATGTTTTATCTTGGAAAATGAAGGCATTTGTCGTGTGCTTCTCTTGAAAATCTGTACGATGAGTTATCCGTTTTATTTTAAGTTGGTTTTGAGATAGAAACTCCATGTTATCAAATAAAAAACTTTGTTATTTGTCTCGAGACATTAGATTTTAATACAAATTCATGTCTAACCTAATTCTAATTCGTATCATTTACCATTAGAGTCTAGGCGCTCTAAGTTATTTGTTAATATAAACAATTTGCCAAAATCAAACTTAACAAAATCATTAGGGTTTGAATAAAATATGTGTTTAGTTGTCTGCGTTCTTTGTTTCTCACCAACATAAATTTCTTCCTAATATATAGCTTATTATTTAATTCTTACCATTCCAAAAATGATAGAATCCAATCAATTCCATCTGCACATTGAAAGAAAAGGAACGTGACCATTAGTAGTTTACAAATTGCAAGGAAGGATGCCATTATATTTTTCAAGACAAGAAATATAATGGTTACGAGACGGGACCTAAGTGTTGTTTTGATAACGAGAATTAGGAAGGAAGAAAGGTTAGGGATTGGTCTTAAAAGTTAATTATTAGAAATTTATACCTTCCAATGATCTTGGACAGTGGTTTTAACAAAGGCATGATTCTCATAAGAAATCTTTGAGGCCATAGCAGTGAGTGAAGAAAAATATCTATGATCTCCAGCCTTAATGCTGCTATCAAGTTCAACTCTTCTGTCAATTTGTCCAACGATTGACATGAACTTCTCTGATTCTGGTTTTGGGATTTCCATCTTCCCTTCAAACACAATAATTCAAATATATATATATATATATATATATATCAACACTATGAAAGTTCAAACATTTGAATTCATTAACTTTTTTCAAGTGGAAAATATACGATGGTTTTGATTATTGTTTACTGTCTAGTAACTATTTGATTTTCTGTCTTTAAGAATCAAGTCTATTTCTTTCTAATTTTTTACGATAGTTTTCATCCATATTAGGTAGTTGAATTATTAGCAAAACTACAAAAACAAAAACATATTTTTGAAAAATACTCTTTTTTTTTTTAATTTTCAAAACTTTACTTGGTTTTTTAAAATATTGGTAGAAAGTAGATAACAAAGCAAATAAAAACTTAGAGGTGGAATGGGTGTTTAATTATAAGCTTAATTTCCAGACAATCAAAAACAAAAAATCAAATAATTAGTAAACGAGACCTTATTTTTTTGTTTTTATTTTTTAAATTGTATCCTTGTTATCTCACACATTTTTAATCTCATAGCATTTAGTTCTTAGCTAAATCTTGAAAACAAAACACTTGATTTTTAAGATCTATTTTTTTGTTTTCAAAATTTGACTTCAATTTTGAAAACACTCATAAAAAAGTGGATGACCCCCCCTGGTGGAAGGCATGGAAATAGTGTTTATAAAACCAAATGGTTAATAAAATGAATCAAGTTTTAATTTAATGATATAAGTTGAGTTAATTAAATTACCATTTTAATTCCTATGGTTTGAATTTGTGTGAAACTTGAACCCATGTGATTTTAAAACCCTCATTTGACACAATAAATCATATGATTTGGTTTGATTAAGTTTGATCTCAAGCACTCTAGTTCATTACCCAAATGTTAACAATATTCTTTTGTCACACCTTTTCTTTGCACAAACCACAGTAGAGAGATAGAGTTAAATGAGCAAGTCATTGCACATCTTCAAACTTCCTAATTCCACAAATATCCACTCTATGTTAGATTATTAGGTTAAAGAAAAACATGCATAATGCACCCGTTTTCATCTCAAAAGTCGATGATTCGATCTTCACATGTACAATAACCGCTGAACGAAAAAAAACGGAACTTTATAAGTAAGAATAGGAAAGGGAAAATGAAAGTAGGGTCAAACCTTGGTAGAAGTTTTTGAGAAGCATAAAAAGACCACCATTAGAGGAGACCAAGTTGAGGCAAAACTCAAGAATTGAGCCAAGTTTGGCAAGTGGTTTGCTAAACAATAGAAGAAGTTTTTGAAAGAGAAGAGAGAAAAACACAACCATCAATCTGTTTTGAAGATAATCTTGTTCTCTATCCTTCTGGCTATGAACAAACCCCATTTTATCAATCTCATTGCTCCATAACATTTTAAAGAGATTATAGAAACTCAGCTCTTGAGGAACTAGCACTACATAATTGTTTGAAAAATCATGGGATGTACTCATTTTTTTCTGTCAACTGAGAAAATTTTTGTTGTTTGTAATTTAATTAGGTTGTGTCTTGTATATATATATGTGTGTGTGTATATATATATATGTATATATGTAGTGTTATTTTTTGGTGTGTTTAAGAAGGTGAATTAGGGTTTGCTTGATGGTTTGGCAATATGGATTCTTTTTGGTTATATAATGTGAAATGGAATTCTATTATTGTTTGTGGGTGATGATTTATTTTGTGTTATTTGTTTATCCAACTTTTTGTGCTTTTTTGCTTTGGACAATTTCATCTTATTCATTTCTTCTGTTCATCGATTTGGTATAGAGATTTTGGAACTCACGTGTTCCTCGTTTTTTTTAATAGAATATACTAAAGGGAGAGGAGAGATTTGGAGGGGTGTTAAAAAAATCGATAACCCGACTGATCCGGATTACCCAACTCAAACCGTAAAGGTTGGGTTGAGTTGCGTTAGATTGAGTTCCAAATTTTTTTAAAAATATATTTTGGGTTGGGTTAGGTTATATAATTTAGTAACCGGGTCAACCGATCTAACCAGATATTATTATTATTATTATTATATTGAATGAATTTGGATGTAACTTAAACTTTGCATAAAATGCTTTTGAATGTTTTTTATTCCTATCTTGAATGAATTTGAAAGTAGACTTGGATTTTACATGAACTTAGGTTTTATGTATTTGAAGGTAAACACTTGAACTTTACATAAAATGTTTAGGTTGTTTGTTTGATTATAATTTTTTTTAAAATTGATGTAACATATTTAGGTCATTTACATAACTATGACATTTTCTCACGGAAAAAATCCAACTTTTAGTGAAAAATGAAACAATAAAAAATAGTCTAAATTATTAAAGAAAAAAACAACCTCGTGGCTAAACTCGAAAATTATGAGTTGGGTTGGGTTGGGTTGACCCTTGCACATTGAACCGATAGGGTTCAATTTTTTCCAACCTGAGGACCTCGAGTTGGTCCACAATTTACCTCAAACCCGCCTTATGTACACCCCTATATTCATAGCGTGCTCATCGTACTGCAGAAGCTTCATCTTTGTCCTAGTTTGTCAACTTTAATTTCTTTATTTTCAAAGGTTGATTTTTAAAAAATTTGAACCATTCTCGATTTGTGCATCCTTGCGCAGAATGCTAATCTTCTCTTTAACGTTCCAATTTTATCGGGATGTCCCCGAAGGAACTTCAAAGGTTGATTTGTAGTTTATGTTCTTTTCATAATTCTTAAATATTGGGACTGGATTATTGTTTATTTTTTGAATTTTTTTTTAACTATTAAGTACTACAAATTTAAAAGATATATTCACATGTTGTATTTCAATCCCATGAAAATTATTATCTAAACTTGATGACATTCAACTTAAATGATCATCATATTTAACTTAACTAGTTAGTTATCGAAAAAGAAGCATAAAGATAAAATCAAAAGATCAAAGATGTATTAGACAATTATATATATATAAAAAGTGTAGAAACAAATAGACAATTTATATACTAAAACATATAATTTAACATGAATTTTAAAATGAGAGGACCAAGTCATATCTATTGCTTACATAGATGAACATCAACTCATTAATGAATGAATCTTAACCTTTTGTGATCATTGTAACACACAAGTACTTTCATCCAATAAAAAAGAATGGGAATAGAATGGGAATAGAAGGCAAAAGGACAATAAATTTACATATATATATATATATATACATATATAGGGGGATGTATCAGAATCCTAATTAAATGCAACATGATCACTAGCTAGACTATGGGTTTCCAAGAAGCAAGTAAAAATAGGGAATCATTACAAACAAGATCTCAGTTGTGTTTAAAGGGAAAGTGGGATTGAATTAATGCACACTTCTGCCTTTTTGTCATCACCAAAAATACCATTTCTTTTAGCTTTTTCTCAAACCCTAACACTGCAGCCCACATGTTTGGAAATGGAAAAAGATGCCCATTTCTATTAACATTTACCAATTTACAAGGACATTAACTTTCATACCTTCCTTGTCTTATCAATAAAGCATATATATGAGCATTTTCAAAAGCTGATGACACCCTTCATTTGTTCAACCACTATCACCTTTACATCCCTAATATATTTCTTTTAAATATGTGGTGTCTGATATGTACTTGTTACGAAATCAACAAATAAAGAATACACAGAAGATAAGAAGAAGAGAACACGAACGATAAGAAGAAGAGAAGAATTGACATACAAATTTACATAGTTCACGTATTAGTTGTGTTTATAGATCAAAGAGAGAATAATTTTATTAAAGAAAATGTTATAATACATAATTGTGGCACCTTCTCTAGGGTTATAAAGTTTATATAGCATACTTTTTAAAACCCCATCACATGCCCCTAAACCCCGACTCATTGATGAGGCAATGAGATTCCGTATTTGGTCGTTCGAAGTTTTAGATAACAAATTTAAGGCATTCTAACCGTATTAGAGTCCGTGAAACCTAAATGATCATTCGGTCAAAAAAAATAAAAAATTGGAATCCGATCCAAGAATGGTTAACCCACATTGAAGACGCACACCATTTTGAGAGAACACATTGTGTACTCCATAATGCACCTATCTCAAATGCTCTCCATCGTTCCAGAGACTAAAACTAAAACTATCATGTAGTTTGAAATGATTATTCCTCACCCTCTTGTATCTAAAATTACAGCACTCAAAATGCAGCAAAAGAAAAAAGAAAAAGGTGAAAAAACCAAAAAAGGGTAGACAATATGGGACATTGAATAGAGAGAGGATGCATGAGTGTGGCAATAAATGCTCAGAATAGGGTTTGAAGAGAAGAGAAAGGCCAAAATGAGAAGAAGAGATCAATGATCAGATCAGTACAGTATATCATTACAACAAATAAGGTTAGCTATACACTTTTAAAGGCCAAAAAAAGAAGAACAAAGAATGGGATTCATCACCAAAACTGTCATATTTTTCCTTAGCTATATATATATATATATATATATATATATATATATATATATATATGTACTGTAACAAACATAATAGAGTTGGAAGACAGTAGTGAGAGTAAAACTGGAATTTAAAAAAGAATGGGGCATTTTAAAATTAGGGTAACGGTTTAGCAATTTACAAGAATCCATCCATCAAAAGAGAAATTAAACCCCCACTTGCCCACTTATCATCACTTCACTCTCTGCTTCAGACTTTGTCAGACTTCTTCTTTTTTCTCTATCCTTCTCAAATAGCGTGCCATTCCCGGGTTTGAAATTGTTTAAACGGTTATCTCCAGTTGCATTTATCTTTGTACAAATCACTCAAATACTTAATCTATAGTTATTATGTAGTAAATATGTTTTTTTTTTCTTTTTTGTGATGAAAGAAAATGCATAGAGATTGATGTAGAGTTTTACACGGTTCGCTAACAGTGTATTAATTACGTTCACTAGTAAAGAAAAATGTTAGATTTTATTGAAAAAAAATATAAATTCAAAGTTCAAAGAGCTAATGTTAGTTAGACATCCCTCTAAATCTTAGAGCTAAAATCATTTTACACGGTTAATAATATAAATACGAAAAACCAAACAATATCAAGTTTAACGAGTGGGTTTAGACATATTTATATGCATGTTCAAATATAATGTAAAAACAATAAACTAATGAGCAATTAAAAAAAATGACCTAATTAGTTGCAATAAATCAACATAATTGACACGTGAATACTTCTTCCTTCAAAGTCAAAGGTTTTCACTTGTATTATCTCACTCGTTGTACCAAAAAAATTAACTAAATAATTATTTTTTCGAAAGGTTTAAAAAAAATATATGAGACTTGCGAAAACATATATATATATATATATATATATATATATATATATATATATTTTGACAATGACTTCAGAAAACAGATTGACATTGAAGTTTTTTTTTTTCTTGAAATAAATGTTTTTGGAGAATTTATATGTTGAAAAATGAAATTAATTAATATGAAGCATCCAAATTGGGGGTATTGCCCATAATTTGGAAAATAAAAAATTGAATGAATAATAACCGTCGATTTTGATAGTTCTATTATTTGTTATTTATTGTTTGT
The DNA here is from genome assembly GCA_037974625.1 of Cucumis cinereus. Taxonomy (NCBI): domain Eukaryota; kingdom Viridiplantae; phylum Streptophyta; class Magnoliopsida; order Cucurbitales; family Cucurbitaceae; genus Cucumis; species Cucumis cinereus. Next base: position 1,490,829 of record JBBPDJ010000003.1, on the reverse strand, counting down.
ACACTATTGATATATGGTCGGTTGGACGTCGGCTTCACCGGAGAAAAGTAAGCCAAGCCGACATCTTTTTTTAAAACCCTTTTACTTTCCACCATTTTGACTACGGTTTCAAAGTTTTATTCTAAATGATACAATCTATTTGTGATAGGCTACGATGGATTACATCAAATTACAAATAGTAATCTATCTTGGTCTATCGCAATCCATCAGAGATAGATTGTGATGTTTTACTATATTTTATAGATATTTTGATCTATTTTTATTTATTTGAAAATAGGTGTGTATATATATATATATATATTGTTTCGTTTCTTTAGAATAGTTTTTATTTGATTCATGTGTTTCACAATATTACATTTTTAGGATTTAATTTTTTTTTATTTCGTTACATTTCAGTTCTTAGATTTCAAAGTGTTAATTACAATTTCACTCATAAAAATTTTGAGTTTTGTTTCAATTTGGTCTCTAGACTTCAAGGTTTACATTTTCAACCTCAAATTTTCATTAAATACTCACTTTTTATATTTAGTGGTAGTGTCTTTGAATTAATTTAAAAGAATTATACTTAATTAAGTTTCACTGTTATTTCTCATAAATATTTAAAATTTAAATTTTCACTTCACTATTGTTTTAAATCAATTAATAGAAAATAATGTCAAAGATTGAAAGTTGTTATTTAGTGAAAATTTGAGGTTGAAGGCGTAATTTTGAAATTTATGGACCAATTTGAAAACAAAACCCAAATTTTACTTAGGGCATCATTGTAGCATTGTGAAACCTAAAAACTAAATTGAAAGCAAACTCAAAACTTAAAAATTAAACAAAGTGTAACATTTTAAAACTTACTGACCGGATAGAAACTAGACTTAAATTTTTGGGACCAAAAAGAACTTTTTACCTTCTTGTCTTATTCCAACAATCCACGAAGTGGTGGATTCGAAAATTATATACTCAACCTTTTGATCGATAGTATATATTAAATTAGTTCAGCTACCACCCGTGCTAACTTTATTATAATATTTTTAGTTTAATTGGAATTATAAACTGTTGTATGGTTGAGATGTATTGTAAGATCGAGAGTGTTGCTCATGAGATGACGACAAACAAAGTAACAATCATTTTTCATGTATTTGGTACGTTTGTGAAATATGTCATTGCGAGCAAATCTGGATGACACTACAAAACCTTAGTAACTCAAAACAACATCAACAATGCAAGGACATGATATTAATTAGATTTTGTACTAAAACACGAAACAACGGTTTGCAATAACATATAAGGTAACACAAAGAAATTGAGAGAAAACAAACCTCACACTTTTCAAAAACTAAAAACAACAAAACAAACGATTATCAGACAAAACCTAAATAACTATCAAATCATCTAATAACAACAGTCCACATGCTACGTAATAACTCGAGATAAAAGCTAACAAAGTTAAACGATAAGAAACGCGTAATTTGACAGATAGGACGTTATTTTAGAATTGAAATTCATTAAATAGACAAATGGTGTGGACACTATGGAGAGACTTAGGTGGGGATGGCTTAAATTGCATTCCCAATTTATTTATTTATTTTATTTTTCCTTTTAAAATGAAGAGTTTGAATTCTGACATTTTACATGTGATTGTGGGGTTTCCCCATTTGGAATTCTCTCCTCATGAGAGATCCAAATTTTCTAGGCAAAAACCTCCAAACCCAAAAATAATATAATATAATAAATATATATATTTTTGGAAAGAAACCAAAAATAATATAATATATAATAATATTATTAAATTATTAATTATATCACTTGTTACTTTGTTCCAGACATATTTCATTTCCGATTCATGCACTTCACATTATTCAAACATATCTTTTTCTTTTCTTTTCTTTTTTTGCCTTTTTCTCTCTCAACTTTTATATTTCAACAAATCAAATCAAATATTTCTAGCATCTCTTCTATATTTAATTATTTTTAAATTTAATACTTATATTGGTCAAGTTAAAGAAAATAAAATAAAATACATTTTTAACATATATTTTCTGACTTATTCAGCTGAATGTGTTTTCCTACATTTTATAGAACAAAGTGTTATAACCAATTTGTCAAGATTAATTAATTAAATATAATAAAAGGGTTTTTAATAAATTAAATTCAAGAAGATCAAGACAAAACAGATCAGATCATCAAATTAAGGTTTAGATTTGACATTTTCTTTTCTCACTTAATGTAAAATTTTGAGAGTGAACAAACAAGTAGGGGTTAAGATATTGTTTTGGTTCATTTGTGGTTGTTTATTTAAAATTATTCTTTTTATTAAAATTGGTCAAATAATAAGAATAATAAAAAATGTGTGAGAAAAATTAATATATAAATATGATATCAAAATAGACAAAAACAATTTATAAGGTTGAATTCACGATTTTATTGTTTTAGCTCTATAGTTTGGATTAGGTTTATTTTAATTAGATTAATTGTCTATTTTCTTAACCCTAAACCATTTCCAAAAGCGAAAGAATAATGTGAAATTGTTTTTTCCCTCATTTGCAAGGATTGGGATATTAGAAAAAGGATTTTGATATGTTTAGGGTTGGACGGGAGGGTTTCTTACCATATTTTTTTTCTTCTTATCGGACTTATTTTATATAAAAGAATCATGTTACGATAGAGAAGAAGAGTGGATAAGTACACTTCAAGAGCAAAGTATAACAAAAAAATTGTATGGTGATTGTTTTAACTTCCAAAAAAAACTAAATTTAATATTTATTACAGATTAAAAAACTAAAATTATACAAATTCTAAACTATAGAAATCAAAATATACTTTAATCCATTAATATATTTTGCTTCTCAATTTAATTCTAAAAAGTAGAATATTGGAATCTTGATAATGATTTTTTTTTCTTTTTTAAATCTAGTTAAGATATATTTGGACTAATAAAAAAATATAATGAAAATTTTGTCCTTAATTGAAAAATAGAAATATTATCCAAAAGGGGTTAGGAAAGTTGGGTAAGGTTTAGGCCCACACATGATGGGAGGATTGCCATGAAAAATCATAAATGCATTAATAAATAATTAATAAATAGAGTTAAGGACATTTCTTTTCTTTATAATTTATTTATATTGGATCTTCAACTTCAACTTCCTATGCCCTTCTAATTTTAAACTATTTTGAGTTGATATATAGACAAATAAATATTTATTTAAAACTAAGAAAATAGTTTTAATTTTAGAAAAATTGTAAGAAATAACAAAATTGACAAAATATTTAGACTTCATACAAAAATTAAAATGAATTTTTGTCTTCGTTTAAATTTTTTTTTTATTTTTGAAAATCGCTTAATTTTATTTAATTTTTTCCCTCTCATACCCAATGATTATGAGAAAAGTTCATATTTTATAGCTTAAATGTAAAAGAATGTTTTTGTTGACAACATCTTGCTAAATTATAGAACATTTCGTTTATTAATACTCTTAAATTTGAAGCTTTTAAAGTGTGAAATTCTAGAAGTACTTTTACTAATAAAAAAAATTAGTAGAATAAATACATATATTTGATTCTTCAATTTTTTTTAATTCACTACCTTAATTAATAGACATTGACACAAATGAGTATTTTAGGGTCAAAATTTGACATACGATGACCCAAACATTCTCCTAAGCTTCTAAAAGTGTTTAGTCAAATGAATTCAAGGAAAATTCTAAAAAGTCACCCAAGAAATGATCAAGGTACTCCTTGTTGATATATGTAGTATCTTTAATTTATTCTAAGCTTTTCTTAACCATATCATCAAAATTTAACTTTTCTTAATTATATCATCAAAATTTCTCTAATTGAGATATGACCTATAGATACTAAATTGAAATCAAACTCAAAACTTAAAAACTTAAAATACAATATTTTAAAATCTAAATACCAAATAAAAACTATTAAGTAGTAAAAATATATTCAAAAAAAAAAAAACAACTATAGATAAAATACCTCTCCCACCAATTTCATTTGTCCAATAAAAGCAAACAAACAATCATTTATTGGAACAAAGTTAAGCATGAAAGTCTTTTATTTTATTTTATAATAGTTCCAAATAATAAAAAAAAAATTTATTAAATAAGAGAAATAGAACAAATAATTAATTAATTAATAAACACAAGAAAGAGGTTTAGGTTTAGGTTGGTCTATATATACCCACAAACTCCTTCCCCTCCCTTCAAATCTCACTAGAGAGCAAAGGAAAAAGACCATTTCATTAGCGTGTGAGTTAAACAGAGAATCAAATCCCCAAATTCCAATGGACGATATCGACATTCTGAAATCCACACTCTCCCAATCCGACATGTCGTCTACATTCTTCCCAAACAACACCCCCAATTGCCCTCAAGTACTCCCAATAATCCCACCGCCTTATTTCTCCGATTACTCCCCGCCGGCCGGAACCTCCTTATTCCAAACCCCAACAATAATCCCGGAAACTCCGGCACGGCAGAGGCGGAGCAGCGGAAGCGGAGGAGGAATGGCGGCGATGAGAGAGATGATATTTAGAATAGCGGCGATGCAGCCGGTGGAGATTGATCCGGAGGCGATAAAGGCGCCGAAGCGGCGGAATGTGAGGATATCGAAAGATCCACAGAGTGTGGCGGCGAGGCACCGGCGGGAAAGGATTAGCCAGAAAATTAGGATTCTGCAGCGGTTGGTGCCAGGGGGGACGAAGATGGATACGGCGTCGATGCTGGATGAGGCGGTGCATTATGTGAAGTTTTTGAAACGGCAAGTCCAAACGCTGGAGCAGGCTGGGTTTAATTATAATAATAATAATAACAACAACAACAATTTAAATAATTTTGTTAATTCGGCGAATCTAAATTACGCTTCTGCCCTTTTCAAGGCTTGTCAAATAATGCCTGCTTCTTTGCAAATGCAGTCATGAAAATTTATCTAAGTATATTTTTTTTTTACCACTCTAATCTAATTTCTCTTATTGTGTGTTTTTCTTTTTTCTTTTATTTTTTTTTAATTTTGTAAAGGGGAAAAAATTAGCTAAGTGCTTTTTAATTGGTCTACTTTTTTATTTAAGGGAAAATGTAGTGTAATTTTGGGTTTGATATATTATTATTTATATATATTATTGTATTATCGGTTATATCTTGATATCCTTATTGTTATCCTTTTGCTACGTGACATTGTCCTAATAAAAAATATGGAAGATTCTAAGACACGTAGAGAAACTTTCATATATATTAAAACGATTCGATAATAGATTTTTTTCATTCACTTTGCTTACTACGTAAGAAATCGATTGATTGATTGTTGATCGAGCACCACCAATACTACCAAATTTGACCATGATCGATTGACGAAGAAATTGACATGAAGAATAATCCTTAAATTTTCTTTATGGAATTACGAGACTTTGTACTTGAAAGAAGGACCAAAACTTAAAATTTGTACCCACGCCCGCACACACATATATATATATATTTAATTTGTTTTTGTTAAGTTAATTAGTTTACCATATTTGAATTGTAAATAATGTAAAATATATAAGAATCATCAAAGATTTGACCTTTTTGAACTCTATGACATTGAAATTAAGGTTTTTTTAGGTTTAACATTGAAATTTATCCAACATCAATTTCCATCATATTACTGCTGGTTTTTCTAAAAGCATATAATTGCAAATATAATTATTTTAGAAAATATATATCAATCCTAAACTAAGCGTTAGTATAAACATTTGACTCTTATAACTAATCGATGAATAAACTCTAACTAAATTTATGCTTTAGACTAATTCATAACGAGACAAACCAAACTATAGTGTGAAATGTGTAACACATGTGGCATACCTTCTTTTTAAAATCATTTATATCGTATATCTTATCTTATATGAAATATGTCATTGTATCTTTTTGTGTCGTCTTTCTTTGATTGAATTCGTTGTCAGGTATGAATTAGTAGTAAAAGATTGCACATTAATCAAAAGTTTGGTAAAAGAAAAAAATGGTGGATAAGAAAGACCAATGATTCACTTTATCGGTACAAAGATCTTGTTCAAATTTGCTCAATTTTAGACAGAATTACAAGTTATACCGCTACATATATTGATATAATAAAAATATTGATCTAACATCAAACTAATTAATATTGGAGTGTTATCCGTTACAATTATTTGAATGCAATAGATTTATAATATTATCCTTAAACTTAAACAAACCAATAATAATAATAATAATAATAATGTAGAATAATAATAATAATAATAATGTAAATGAGGGGTGAAATTGGTTAGTGGAGTTTGGTTGCTCCCAAGACAGAGCCAAAGCTTTAAATTGTTGTTGTCTCATGAATCATGCCTCCCTAACAACCATTTTCCCCCTTCTTTCTAATCAGATCTACAAAGTCAACACCTCACCAAAATTAGTCAAACTACATCTCTCCCATCTCTCTTTTTCCCATAAAATCATGTCCACAAATTATTATTTAATACAATTTTATAATATATATATATATATATCCATTAAATAATTACCAACATGTATTTGTTTCTCAACACCTCTTCATAACTGTTTTTTACAATTATATATGTTTTTTCTTTTAAATTTGGCTAATATATATATGTAAGTTAGATTATTACACTTAAAAGCTTAATTCAAATTTAGATTAGGTTCTAACTTAAGTTGTTGGAGGAACTTTGAGTATAATATCAATATGAATCGAATACATACCAATAAACTGATTATAACTCAATTGGAAGTAAATACACTAAATCCAGATGATATGATAAGGTTTAAAATAATCAAATACTTGAAAGAACATCAAACCCTTTGCATATTCAAACTGTAGTTGAGACACGCTTCTAATATAATCGTTGTTCTAAAGAAAATTATTCTCTCTGCACAGACTTGCAAGCAGACTACAATAATCGTCTTAACAGAATATAACGACTAACTTTGGTAGAACTGCAATCTCGAACTACACAAATATTGCAGAACTCTTGGATACTTGCTCTCAACTCAACTCAATAACAAGAAAGAAAGAATTGAGATAACTATTTAATTTTGGAATGAGATGCAACAAACGAAGAACCAAGTTGTTATTGATAGGCTAGCAACTTAGTAACTTTCCAAAATACAAAATAAATTCAAATATATATAAAAATTGAAACATATGTGAAATTTAACTCAATCGAGTTGTTATATGACTAAAATCAAACATAACTCATTCAAGTTGAAGAAACTACAACTTTAACTTCCGTACATATTAAATTTGTCTATGAAACATCATCTTAATTTGATGGTTTTCAATTTAATTTGAAGTTTCTAATAACTGAATTTACTTTACACAATTAAATTCACTTTATGTTTCAATATTCAACAATCTTCACTTTCTTTCACTATATCCATATAAATATATGTCCAATGCAAGTTTCTAAATAGAGAATTTGTTTATGACAAGCTTATTAGGGTAAATTTCTTTTCACTCCTATACTTGATTCGTTGAGTCAATTTATATGTAAAGTTAATCGACTTTAAATTTTTAGAATTATATTATGTCCAATGTTTAAAATATCGATGTAGATGAAAATATTAAAGTCTTAATTTTACTGAATTTTTGATAATATAGATAAAGTTTCAATTTCGATGAATATTTCTGAAAAAATTATAAAAAAAAAAATCTAAATTAGTAAGTAAACATGTTACGATTTAAAACAAGTTAGAATATCTATTATTTATATTATATTTGTTTTGGTGATATTTTGTTGCTTAATTATTATGTTTGGTGGATTTTTCTACAATATAATAAAAATATCGATTCACCCCTTATGTCGTTATCAAACCCATATAAAACATGGAAATATAGATGAAAATACCAACATTTTAATGAAAATTTAATATTTTAATAAAAATATCGATTCACCCCAAGAAAGTAGAGATCACAAATGAAATCAACAAAAGTTTAAATAAGCTCGTTCGCATATTGCATTTTTCCAAACAAGAGCTTTTAACCTAACGAGTGAATCAATTTCAACCCAAAAGCAATTTCAAGATTTTTGGAAAGTCTCTCTACAAGGCCATGTAGCCACAAATCTTATCCAAAGAAAATGGTGGTTCATACCAAACCTAATTAAGTTAATTGTTTAAACTCATTTTTTGAATTTTCAATTACTAATAAATTTTAAAAAGCTCGAGCATAATCAATCGTTAAACTTTTAATCATGTGTCAAATAGGTCACTAAGTATTAAATTATCTAACAAATTGTTAATTTTTCAACTTTTTAAAAATTTAAGAACAAACACGAATAATTTTATATCTATTAGATCAATTACAATTCATATAATTTTGATTACAACCTATTTAGGTCGTGGGATAAATTTCAAAGAAAAATTATTGTAATGACAAAACTATTAAAATTATTTACAAATATAGCACAATTTTAGAATATATCCATTATATATTCTAAAATTTTACTAAATTTTATAAATATTTTAATTCGTTTGGCTATATTTGGAAACGACCCAATTTCAAATCATTTTGTTCGTGTTTTTTTTAATAAAGAAATCATTTCGTTAAAAGTTTTTTCTTTTTGAAAAAAAAAGAAATAAATAAATAGAGGTTAGATTCAAGTGCATTGAATAGTGTAAATAATATATATATATATATTATATGAAGAAATTATATATATGAATTATGATTTATAACGTTACATCTAAAGTGCAATGAATTGTAAGCTAGGGTTTGGTCTGACACATTATTTCAAGGGTTTCCCATTTTCCCATCCTATCTCTATACTCTCTCTCTCTCTCTCTCTATTATATTATATCATATCTACATGCATGCATATTGCTTACAATCAACTTATTGCTACCATTTTCTTCCATCCCATTTTTCTCCCACATCTTATTCAACTCTCTATATAATAATAATAATAATAATAATAATAATAATAATAATAATAATAATAATAATAATTTAATAACAACAAATTAAATCAATTCTTTAAATATCTTTTCTAACGAAACTAACCCTAATTCTATCAATTTTTTTTTTTAATCTTTTCGAGGTGTGTTAGATAGTGAATTTGGAAAACTACTCTAATTTGATTCGAACGTCAAGAATTTCTGTCGGTGATTGATTTGATTGGAATATCGTAAGATATGCTGTTTTGGGATTAGAATTGTTTTAATTGTCCCTTGTGCTAGGGGAAATGTACTAAATTTGTCTTACTATTAAGACAACATCAATGGACTTTGCTTCCTACTCCCCAACTTAACAGTGACATCAAATATAGATATACACACACACTCTCTCTCTCTCTCTCATTAAGAATAATATAATGATTTGCCCATCTTCACTATATGTAAAATATTATTCAATTAAAGAAGCTATATTTTGAATGAATTTTCGAAGTTTTTTTTTTTATTTTAATTTCAGCTTATAATTAATAAAGTTGTAAACACACATTATTATACATACATGTGTATATATGTATATATAAATAAAATGAATTTCAATTTTCAAAGTTTATTTCGTGATATGCATATGTGTATATAATTGTTTATTTTGTGGTCTTGGATATATAATAGAACTAAAACTTTTAAATTTCTTATTAGGACAAAAACAAATACGCAAAAGTCCCACAAAAAAAAAAAAAAAAGAAAAAAGAAAAAAACAATTAAACATCAATGAACACAAGGAAAATCATACGAGGTAAAAAGAATGGAGAATCAAAGATACACGAGACTTCAAAGCTTTGTGTGCAACATCGTGTGTAAGATATTTGATATTTATAGTGCATAAATGTTCTCAAGTCCATAACAAATTGTCATAGCTTCAAGGAGCTTCAAATTGGCTATTCTCATCTTGACAATGAGGGACAAACTTAAGGCCAACAGGCAAACACACCTCAAATTGTCTCAAAACAACCACCCCAATCCCCATGAATTTGATTTTGGATTCCAACATCTGTGTTCAATTTCCAAAAAGAAATTGAAGAGTGTTGTTATCTTTTCAACGATGAGGAGAGTTTAGGATAAATTACCCATTTGCCTTTATCATTAGATTTTTCACCATCATGATGAACCCAAGATAATGTGTTTGGCTATGAAATCATAAATTGACTTAGTATCAGCCTGTTGCTTCTGGAACGCCATATTGTTCCTAAATTTCTAAATCTATCACACAATGATCACGACCTAACCCAGGTCCATAGTAGACACACAGTTAAAAAATCCAATGCCAATGGTCCTGATAGTTCTATTGATACCTATGATCTCAAAGCACATCAACATTAGTTGAGATAAATCTAAGACAAACGTCTCTAGTAATTGGACACTCCCACATGATATGCCTTGCAGTTTCAACCTAGTTCTTGTAAACACACACCAAAGGTCAGAATGAACTCCTTTAGGAGTTTATGAATCAAGTATACATTAAACATCCAAGTTTACAAACTAGACTTGCAATTTAACCTTTAAAATATGGAAGATATTTAAATCCAATGGTAAATATTAAGTCGTTTCCTTTCCCTTTTCTTTTCCTTCTTTTTATCCCCAAGTACTTACAATAAAATTCGAAAGCTAAAGCTTATAAGTTAATTAATTAATGAGCTCCAAAAGATTTAGTAAAAAATGTATAATGAAGTAGATGCCCCATTTGTATTGGGGTTTCATGCAAATGGGAGGATTTTGTAGCCAATAACAAATGATCAAGTATATGATTTCTATTCTAATCACTTCTTTGTTGTGGACAGTAGGAGATATTGTGAATAAAAGTGCCATGGGTAAGGATTCTTGTAAGAGATATGTGAAAGTTAGTGTCCATCAAAACAATCAAGTTTGGGGAACATGTACTTTTAAAGTTCGATGATTTCAAACTGAAAAATTCTCCTACCCTATTTGAGAACCATCTCTTGTTAAGTGTCGAGGAGTGCTATTTATGTGATTGATCAATATGTCGAAATTCTCACACACTCACACTCGCACTAACCTCAAGAATCTCATTCCATGAAGAACCTTACAACAATCAATTTTACCTCTTCATCCCTTCAACAATCTCCTTGCATTTAAACCATCAAACTGGATGACGATCGAATGGGAACTTTGAAAGAGATGATCTTTGACCAATCGTTTATAGCCCAAACTTCTAGAATCAATGAATCATACTTTCGACAAACATACTAACATCTCACGCCTCAAAATTTTCTCTCTCTTAATAAAACGCAACTTAAAGCTCTTGTCACCATTTCGAAACTAATTAAAAGACAATAATTTAAATTAAATTAAATTTAAAATGTTTTTTAAACACACTAACAATTTTAACCCAAAAATAATGTTGGAGATTTTAATGCTTTGAAAATTTATGTGTGTTATCGAAACTTTTGATAATTAAGAGAGAAAAAGTTTTTTTTTTTTTTATTTTTATAATTCAACCTTAAAATTTTGGTTGAGGACTGATTTCGGCTGTTAGCTAACCTTCGGTCGGGCGGCAATGAGGAACCTCTTGAATTGAAGCCCACTCGCGATCGTGTTCGGTTTCTTCATTTCCTTTGAACTCTAAACGCGGAGTTGAATAAACCAAAGAAGATCGATTGTTGTTAATTCAGCAGGTACCATTTGAATCATCCTAGCATTAAAGATCTAATTCATTGTTCCCTTATTGTTCTTGATCCAATTTGATTTACAACTTTTTCTGAACTGGATTTTTATTCTTGAATTCAAGTTATACAGTCTATGTTTATATGACGCGGAAGCTGTAAGGCTGAAATCTCGGTAGAAAATGGAGTGGAACACGATTCATCATCTGGATCTACGCCATGTTGGAAGAGGTCTCAAACCATTGCAACCTCATGCTGCTGCATTTCATTCCCATCAGGCACTCGTTGCCGTCGCCATCGGGACTTACATCGTCGGTCCGTAATTATTTCTGCTTCACTTCGTTTGTGAACTATTTCATTTGGTTCCTGTTTTCTCTCTCTAATGCCAAGTGAGTGGTTTAATTCTGGATCTTACCATAATTGGGTAAAAGTTCTAAGGACAAGATTACTTACCAGATGTTATAGGAATCAACTTCTAATATGGAAATACTTGATGATGAAAGTTAAAGAGTGGAAGAAGGGGAACTTGAGTGAGCTGTGTAGTCTTTCTCGTGGACTATTTTTGCTTGGATTGGGATCATTCTGGGATCTTATAAGTCATGATACCATGCTCGTAGCCATGTTGGGGACTTGAGTGGTCTGATTATTACTAGGGTTTATATGGTTGTAGTTGATATTTTTTATTTTCTTTTGGGAAGAGAAACAGAGAACGGATTTTGGATTTCATTGAAGTAATGTACTAAACAACAGGCTATACTTGGGGCTACAAGGAACACCTCCCAATCAGTACAAATATCCCTAAGAGAGTAGTTACAAAATGCTATATTTTACCTATGAGTTGACACGTTCCTGAATAACGGGAAACAACAGAATAACTGGCCATAATGTTATAAACTTAGCGTCTTTCAATCTTATTAACCAGCTTTTGAAAAGCATTTTTTTTTTATTGATGCATATCTTTTTTTCTGGTTACACAATCTGTTTCCTTTTTGAATGAGGTTTTTTGATGTTACTTTTTTTGGTCACAGAATGTGATGCATTAACTGGTTGCAAGATCTCTTCCCTTGATATTGGTGCTCGAGTCGTTCGCATGTCTTATAGCCCCACAAGTGGGCATGCTGTGATTGCAATGCTGGAGGTTTGTCCATTATATATGACAATTTTCAACATTCTTGAGTTTTTTGTTTCCTTTTTTTCTCTATAATTTTCTTTTACAAAGGACCAAATTTTATTGAGATAAATGAAAGAATAAATGCAATAGTATTGTGAGCTAAATGGCTTTGGCGTTTCACCTTTAAATTGAACTCCCTCTGACATAGGATTATTGTTAGTAAACATGGCTTCCACCCTTTTGAGTGGTTGTTTAAGGGGGTAAAAGACTCATCGGCTCATGGAAGATTATTTCAAAAGAGCTCCCTTTTTCATTTTGTCCATTATGTGGTGGGGGAGGGGAAAGATATTTTTTTCATTTAAATGGGAAAGTTTGGTTGTTCAAAAAAAAAGAGAGAACTTCTATGGGTTGCTAACCTCTCTTTTGGTTAATTGGAGGTTTGGCTATACTACAGAGCCTATGTTGTAAGTTTTGGTAGAATCATGGATGATCAGAGGGTTCGAAGCGACTGGGTGGTCGACTAAATTGCCGAATAGGGGAAGGTCTTATAGACTGTGGACCGGTATTTTGAAGCACATGGAGATTTTCATTAATTTCTCGGTTTTTATGTTGGGAGATGGAAAAAACATCAGTTTTGGAAGGATAGTTGGTGCTAGGCTCAACCCCTTTCGCTGAAATTTCCGGATGTTTTTTTCCTTATCTTTAAATAAGGATGTTTTTGTTGCTGATTGTTGGTGCACCATCAACCACTCCTGAAATTTGGGCCTCAGGAGGAATGGGTCGGATAGTGAATTTGGCAATGCAGCTGCTATTTTGGAAATTCTTCACTCTTGGGCTTCGAATGGTGAGTGCGATAGTCTTGACAGGAAGCTCAATGCTTTTGGAATTTCTACGAAGTCTACCTTCCTTAACTTAACCAAAAGAACTCCCACTATCCTCTTCCCCTTGGTGCGCACTATTTGGAAGGTTAAAGTCCCGAAAAAGGTTAAATTCTTCCTATGGTCCCTTGCTTATAGAAGCCTTAATACTCACGATAAGCTTCAAAGAAAGCTTCATAATGCCTCTCTTAGCCCATCCACGTGCTAGCATTGCCTTAAAAATGAGGAGACTTTGGACCACTTATTTTTGCGCTGTGACTTCGCAATGAAAGTTTGGTCTCTCTTGTTCAGAATTTTCAATCTGGACTTCTGTCTCCCTAGTAAGATTGATAGTTGGATGCTTGATGGGCTCAATAGTAAAGCTTTCGTCTGAAGGGGAACATCCTGTGGACATGCGCTACTCGATCTCTTTTGTGGAGCATTTGGAATGAGAGAAATAGTAAATTTTTTTATGATAAATTTGATCCCTTTGATTCTTTTTGGACCGTGGTCAACACACAGCTTCTTGGTGGAGTACCAATTACACCAAACACTTTTGTAATTATAGATTTTCTATGATTTTTAACAATTGGAAGGCCCTTGTTTGCTAGTTTTTCTTGGAGAAGGTCCCCTTGTCCCTTGCCCTTAGGCTGTTCTTCTTTTGTCCTCTTGAACATATTTGTTTCTTGTCCCAAAAAAAAAAAAAAAGGATGATCAGAGAGTTGGATGACTTCAATGTTCAATTCAGCTTCCGGTCTTTCAAAGTTCAACATTTCTCTATCTACCTCTCTCTCAATCAGCTAGGTTACGGAGATTTTTTTTGCCCTTTTTTAGGGTTTATGCAATGTGTGGCTGGGGAGTCTATTAGAATTTATATCTGATTCGGTAGGTATAGTAGCTGGAGGAGTTGTAGAAGTACTGCAGTGAAGTAAGAATGGACCACGTTATCTAGGAAACTGTTTTGACCCTAGTTTCTTACCTTCCCTTCTGTAGGATTGCACAATTCGATCTTGTGACTTTGACTCAGAACAAACTTGTGTCTTGCATTCCCCTGAGAAGAAGATGGAACAAATTTCATCTGATACAGAAGTGCATCTTGCTTTGACACCCCTACAACCTGTTGTGTTTTTTGGATTCCACAAAAGAATGAGTGTGACAGGTCAGCTACCATCAATTAATAAATCTCAATATTCTTTGTGATTATGCCTTTTTTTATTGTTAAGATGTATAATTGCCGGTGTAACTGTCGAATATTTGTTGCTACATGATAGTTGTTGGAACGGTTGAAGGGGGTAGAACACCAACAAAAATTAAGACTGACTTGAAGAAGCCTATTGTGAATCTTGCATGCCATCCTCGCCTACCTCTATTGGTATTATTTGTATCCTTCTTACAATTTCAAATATCTTCTTTTGTGTTGAAGGACACTCTAAGGATATGTTCTTTTTCCTTATGCAGTACGTGGCTTATGCTGATGGTTTGATTCGAGCATATAACATTCATACTTATGCTGTTCATTATACTCTGCAACGTGAGATGAGAATAGATTCCTTCTTTTTTCTTTGTTAGGATGGTGCACACTGTATATATGAAAGTAACAAACGTTTTAATATCCTTTTGTACTCAGTTGACAACACTATTAAACTCATTGGTGCTGGAGCATTTGCATTTCATCCAACTCTGGAGTGGATTTTTGTTGGTGACCGAAGGGGTACACTTTTGGCATGGGATGTTTCAATCGAGAAGCCTAGTATGATTGGAATGTGAGTCATTATGGTTACTTGTTCCATTTGCATGCTTTACATGCCATCAAATTGATTATTTAAAATTTTTCCATCTGGTGCTCTAGAAGACTAGAACTTCTGACTCTTAAGCGGCGTTTGTAGCATTGAGTTGGTTATTATAGTTAGTGGTTATTGATGTCATTTATTGCATTAATTGTTTTAAGTAGTTTACCTTCTTAAAGTTGGAAACATCGTAATAGTTTTCTTTTTTATTGGAATTTCAGTACGCAAGTGGGTTCTCAGCCGATTATTTCAGTTGCGTGGTTACCAATGTTGCGGTTACTTGTAAGTCTTTCCAAAGATGGAAACCTCCAAGTTTGGAAAACGCGAGTCATTCTCAATCCAAATAGACCTCCCACGCAAGCAAATTTTTTTGAACCTGCAGGTGAGGCGTTATTGAATAATTTCATCACAAATCTATTATTAGGAAATAAATTTTGTTGATGTGTTGAACTGATATTGGTTCTTTGTTTGAGTTTTCTTTCCTCTTGAAAGATAATTACCTCCATGAGTTATTTTTTTTAACAATGTAAGCTTAGTTTTTCATATTGAAAAGAGTTGGCCTTTTCTCTTTATTATCTTTTCCGTGTATTATTCCAATGAAAGGTTTGCTAAAGTTTAGCTGGTGCTTTATGCATTTTTCTAAAACTTCTAAAGTTTTTAGGTTTGAATATTATTATCCCTTCTTTGTTGTTTCTTTACTTCTTCTGTTTGGGGAATTTTAATGGCTTATGGTTTGTTCATTTTGCCTACACACATCGAGATTGATTGCTTTGATTGTGATGAACGTTTATTTTTTGCATTGTCTTCATTCTTCTTTGAACGGAATGCAGAAACATGAATATAACAAGGGAATATTAAGGCAACCAAATGAAGACAAATATCATTCCGTTTATTTTTTCGTTGTACTAATTGTTTTAATTTTCTTATATTTATTTATGTTTTGGCAGTAATTGAATCAATCGATATACCTCGCATCCTTTCTCAGCAGGGTGGAGAAGCAGTTTATCCCCTACCTAGGATCAAAGCATTACAAGTTCACCCTAAACTCAATTTAGCAGCGTTGCTGTTTGCAGTTAAGTGAAGTTATAGAATCTAAATGGTTTGTTAGTTTCCAGAAAGATTCACATTTTTGGTTGCAGAACATGTCAGGTGCTGATACTGTAAAAAACAGGGCTGCATACACAAGGGAAGGACGAAAGCAGCTATTTGCAGTTCTGCAAAGTGCAAGAGGATCTTCTGGTAATTACACTTCTTACAGCATAGACTTTTAGGCCATATTTATAGTGGAAATTCAGATCTTGCAGCCTCTATTTTCTTTGGCCAATTGGTAACTTCCACTTGGCTAGAGAGGATTGATAACCTCTCCCCTTAACACTGAAACACACAAAATACCTGACCTCATAACATGTACTACTATCCCCGGTACACAGATTCCACATTTCGTCTACATTCCCCTGGTCCCCACCCTCCAACCCATTCTCTTAACTAAATTGTCGATTGTGTATTTTCCTTCTTGGCCCTTCTTTCATTCTGAATGGTAATTGGGGGCCTCACATGTTACTATTTTACTGTGGTACTTCTAATTCGAAGATCCAAAAATAGCTTAATGAAATGATATGCATACATTTTCTAATTGATGTAAGATTGCTGGATATGCATACATTTTCTAATTGATGTAAGATTGCTTTTTGTCATGCCCAAACAATCTGACGATGCCGCAAAACATGGAAGCTTTCCTCTTTTTGTGTGCCATCTTCTTTCACGTTATGTTCAACCTGTTGTTTTTTGGCTATTACAGCATCTGTTTTGAAAGAAAAGCTTTCATCCTTGGGTGCATCTGGAATATTAGCTGACCATCAACTTCAAGCGCAGCTGCAAGAACATCATCTGAAAGGGTGAGCTTGTGCATTTTGTACTCAATTGAAAGAAAAAGGGGAAAAGGCTAGCATCTCCTTTACTTGGTTTTTGTATTCTTTTTTCTTTTTGGGTCTTTGATCTTGATTTATGTTGAAGCTGAAAGTAAACTTTTGAATTGGCTTTTTAGGAATATATTAGGTTTAGAATTAAGAAACAATGTTTTTTTTTATCAATGAAAGGGTAAGTCAAGTAGTGAGAGTTGGTGAAGGGTACTAAAAGGTTCAAAGCGGGAGTACCAAAAAAAAAAGGAAAAAAATTGGAAAAACAACCAAATAAAGTAAAAACCTCCAAATATTACAAGAGTTAAAAAAAAAAAGAACGAAAGAAACGGAAGAACATTGAAGAGAAAAACGGCTAAGAAGATCTTGAGAAGCCAATAAGCACCACTCCCATCAAACTGCAAAAGCTGCAGCAAGATACTGCCAAGAAGAAAAGAGTATCCATAAACCTTTGATGAAAGCAAAAAAATCAAAGAAAATGCCATCTTCAGTAGTATGCAAGATCTTGTTGAAAGAAACCACCAAATAGACAAAAACTGAAACTGAAAAAAGCTAAAAAAGTGAAGGTGCAACACGTTAACTTTCTCAATCAGAACCTTCTCATGCATGCCAACCTAAGTAATTGGACTGAAACACAGTACCCATTGTCTCAACCAAGCGTAATTTGTTTAGAGATACTTAACCAAAAGCTCTTCAATCTTGTTGATTGTTGACAAATACCCTTAGTACAATTATTGTCAACAAAATAGAATACTTGTTTCTTCTGCCAAAGAAAAAAGAAGAAGAAGAATAAAACTTAACACTAGCGGTACTTCTATACTTATGAGTTATGACCTTTTTGGCTTTATCCAACCTTATCTTTTTTTGGTCAAAATTATTTATTTTTGTTTTTCTTTTATTGGAAACATAAACCCAAGTTAGTCAAACTTTTGATACTTCAAGTCATTTTGAACTGAGTAAAGTCATTTGGAACTGAGGATTCTTGAATAACTTTCTGATTATCTTTTTTTACCATTTTGGGCAGCCATAGTTCGCTTACTATATCGGACATTGCTCGGAAGGCTTTCCTTCACAGTGTAGGTTACATTATTATTTGTGGCTTTTTCAGGGTATAGAGATTGTTTTATATCTGCAACTTTTAAGCTCAAGTTAAATGTGCAAGTTTGTTCTAGAAAATGTAAAGGTCTCTGATGAGAGATATTGATCCAAAATCTTGGAATTTTGTATGTCCTTTTCAGATTTAATAGATGTTTCAATCCAACTCCCCTGTTTATTGTTTCTTGTACCTAAAGAGCTCTTATATCTTTCTTGTATTATTCTCTAGCATTTTATGGAAGGCCATGCAAAAAATGCTCCTATTTCTCGGTTACCTATCATCACAATTTTAGATTCTAAACATCATTTGAAGGATGTTCCAGTTTGTCAGGTATCCTTTTCAGTGCAATGCTTGTATTGTAGGGATTTATATTTATATTGTGTTTTCTGGGATATCTAACATTGTTGTATAAAATGACAGCCCTTTCATTTGGAGTTGAATTTCTTCAGTAAAGAAAACCGAGTTCTTCATTATCCTGTTAGGGCTTTTTATATAGATGGTCAAAACCTCATGGCATATAATCTATGCTCCGGTTCAGATAGTATCTATAAGAAACTCTATACATCGGTAATATTTTGACTAATATATTCTAATAATTATTATGTACTCTTCAGTTTATCCAAATCAAAAGGTGGGATTTTAATGTTGAGAAAATTTTACTCTTGCAGATCCCAGGGAATGTTGAATTTCATCCGAAGTTCATTGTTCATAGTAGAAAGCAGCGTCTATTTCTTGTAACTTATGAGTTTAGTGGGGCCACAAATGAAGTTGTACTTTATTGGGAAAATACTGATTCTCCAACAGCAAACAGTAAATGTACCACAGTCAAAGGTATGTATTTATACGTTCAATAAGATTCAATGCATTATGGTAAATATATGAGAAATACAGGCATGATTGGGACCATAATTGAATCACTATATTTTTGGTGTCCTTAGGTCGAGATGCTGCTTTTATTGGTCCCAATGAGAATCAGTTTGCTATTCTAGATGACGACAAAACTGCACTTGCTTTATATATACTACCAGGAGGAAAGACTTCACAAGAGAATGACAATGAAAAAGTTCTTGAAGACAACCACAGTACAGAGACTAATAACAATTCTATCCGTGGACCTTTGCCATTTATGTTTGAAACTGAAGTGGATCGTATCTTTCCTACCCCGTTAGGTAAATGAGAACACATTCCCTATTCATCTATTCATGCTTTATTCTATTAAATTAGTGCCATGAATGCTGCATTATGCTGACAGATTAATTCATTGCATTTGTAGACTCAACATTAATGTTTGCATCTCATGGGGACCAGATTGGCTTGGCAAAACTGGTTCAGGGACATCGGAATTCGACAGCTGATGGTAACTATGTACCAACGAAGGGTGAGGGGAGAAAGTCGATTAAGCTGAGAGTAAATGAGATTGTACTTCAGGTACGAGAACTGCGAAGATGACTAAGAACTTGTTATTTTGTGAGGAATTGTCTAAGCATTTTTCTTTCTGCTTTTGGTATGAGTACGAAAGGGGCAGCAAAGGAGAATACTCTCATTTACTTTGTTTGAATGGTACATGTACACACACATGCGGCATATAATTTAAAATTGGAGACGGTGATGATGAGAACAAGGGTTATCATCAAAGAAGTACGTTACACCAAGGACTGGAAAATAGCATTAGAATCCATTTTAAATAGGAGAATAACCAAGCAAAATGCAGTACAAGAGTTTGAAACCAATTTCAGGAGTTGAGGACAAATATCCTGAACAAAACAAGAGCAACAAGATATTAGAGTACATGCTATTGAAGTTGATGTGAATATAAATACAAAGTTGATGCTAATAGAGTTGTTTAAAAACTCTCCAACTAGTGCATAAAGTAAATAGAGAGTAGTTTTTTTTTGAAACGGAAACAAACCTCTTCATTGATATAATGGGTGAGGCTAATGCTCAAAGTACTAGGGAATGAGTTGAAATACAACGAGATAAAAGATAATAAAAGGATCAGACCCGAAAACATCCGAACCAAGAGAACAAAACTGTAACAAAGGGAGAAAAGAGTAAACCAACATTCACTCCCGAAAGCCATACATAACATCTCAAATTAGCGAACCAAAGCCAAAGCAAACGAAAACTTTGTGTAGCATTTTGAGAAACTGTAAGTCTTCAAAGAAGGGTATGGCAATGCAATGAATGAATGTCGAAGGCAGCAAATATCTTGCAAAATCTTTATCAATTTCAATCGGAACAACACGACTTCAAATTCTTGGAACATGAGCATCCGGATTAGGAGAATAAAAGCTGTGTAGAGGAAATTCTGAAGAGAAGGCAATGAAGAGTTTGACTTTGCTACGCAAGGAAGAAGGCACTCAATGAGTTGAAACTTGAAAAAGTACCAATTCCGGATTAAGTGATTTCAAGAATCTTTTAAGGGCCACTCTCTGCTAAGGATCTTTCAAAACTCATATTCCAGGAGACAAACTCCATTATTAAACGAACTTTTCACTAGCAATGTATGTAATGAAGAGTCAACCCAAAACAATATTGCAATCAACTACCAATGACTTCAGATGAATGGGGATACAACAAGAATGACCTGGAGATAGATTATCCGAAGTCGTCTGTACGACAACTGGATCTTCCTCACATTGAAATAGAGCATTTAGGTCTGCCTCTACTGGTTCAATTTGTCTCTTCCTCTTATTATTGGCTGACTTTTCAAAACGATCAACTTCCTCGCTACTTACACTGAATGGGGAATCAAAAGCTGACTTTCCTTTCTTTTGGGACGGGAAAATCAAGGTATGGCTTGGTCCTCTCATTATTGGTGACTTTTCAAAATGATCAACTTCCTTGCTACTTACACTGAATGGCGAATCAAAAGCTGACTTTCCTTTCTTCTGGGACGGGAAAATCAGGGTATGGCTTGGTACTCCTTTCGAAAAGTTCACCAACGAGTTTGACAAAGAGAAAACAGAGTACTTGAAGTTATGAGTATGGGATGCTTAAGAAACAGACCTGGTATCTTTCGTTGGGACCTGTAATTGAGCATCTTTCCAATATATCTGGGTTATGTTCCAAAATCAATTTTGCCTTGGAGCTTGTCTTCTTGGTGATCTTCACCGTTCTGTTCCTTTTGACGAAAATGTTTTGGGAAAAGTTTAAAGGGATGTGAAGCTTTCTGTGCTTTTGAGTGGAGTTTAGACCCTTTTCGAGATGTGATTCTGACCGAAGTGTTGGTGGAAGAAGAAGAAGAAGTTGGATGGGAAGAAGAGGAGCTACTTGAGTGCTTACCGGCGGGAATGTTGCTGGTCGGGAACAAGCTCGAATCTTAGCTGAAATTCTTCGACTACTGTAGGGAGTGCAGGTCAAATGACCGCGTCTGCTCGAAGTGGCTTGAGTCAAACACAGGCTTCTTCAGTATCCTCATCAATCTTATGTGATTGAGCCGATAAAGGAGGAAAAGAAGGATTGAACTGCAATGAAAGCAGTCCTTTCTATAAAAGGGACTATTTAAGGAAAAAATCTATACTATGTGGAATAATTAAAAGATTACTCATTAGCTAATAAAGTTAATGTATTAAATACTATTCAGACTGTAACAGTTATATCATGTACCCTGCCCCCAAATTGAGATAACTCAAAAAATAAATAAATCAATTAGTTAAATGAATTTGTTTGGCATATATTTTGTCACGAGGTTTTTTATCTTCTGATGAGGAATCAACTTTTAAAAATTTTATTATTCTGGAGACCAATCATTTTCTTTTCTAGGATGCTCATGGAAAAATAAATCATTTTGCTTTTGCAGGTTCACTGGCAAGAAACTCTTAGAGGGCTTGTTGCTGGAGTACTAACCACCCAGAGAGTGCTTATGGTTTCAGCTGATCTTGATATACTGGCAAGCAGTTATGCGAAATTTGATAAGGGAATTCCTTCAATATCCTTGACATTAGTTGATAAGCTGTTCTTTTTACTCATTCCGTTTCACTGTACTTTGAGCATTAATCTCTTTTCATTTCATCAACGAAAAGTCTTGTTCCTTAAAAAAAAAAAAAAAAGTTGATAAGCTCTTCTTTGTTTACCTACTAGGATACAAGACAAAATTGTACATCTGGCAGAGTTTTACATTCTTTTGTTTCGGGAACATATCAAAACTGTTTTTGGCAAGCTCTAGAATTTAAAACCAATTTAGAAGTTCGATAATTAGTGGGAAAATAATGTTGATGGGCAGGTCGTATTTACCTCAATTCTGTAACTCCTAGGAAATGTGTACCATTATAAATAATATTAACCAGTACTATATTACATTCTCGAAATAGGAGTTAGGCTTTTTATAAAGGTTAGAACTTTGTCCACAAATTGTGACTTTTTCTGATCAAAAGAACTTGTTCGAACACTTAACTAATGTGCACTATCGATCTTTGCTGTGGATTGGACCTGCACTCGTCTTTTCTACGGCAACAGCAATTAGTGTGCTTGGCTGGGATGGAAAAGTGAGGACCATTCTTTCGATCAGTATGCCTTATGCAGGTGTGTTTTACAATCTAGCTGTCGGATCTCTTTCTTGCAACTATATAATTCTTCCTTTTACTATATTTATAATTATATTGTATTTATCTATGATGTATGACGTAACCACAAATATTGTATGTTTCTTATATAATTCTGACCAGAAAGGTGCTACTTCTGTGCAGTTCTTGTTGGTGCTTTGAATGATCGGTTACTTCTTGCAAATCCAACAGAGATAAATCCCAGACAGAAGAAGGGAGTGGAGATAAGGAGTTGTCTTGTTGGACTTCTTGAACCTCTTCTTATCGGTTTTGCTACAATGCAACAACGATTTGAGCAGAAGCTTGATCTTTCGGAAATATTATATCAAATCACATCAAGGTTTTCTTCTTTGCATCAGCAGTTATTTAGTTTTGCGGAATTTGCTATCTTCTTGGTTTGGATCCTAAATAAGATCTTATAACACTACGTTTTTTCTAAAGGATCTTTTACTACCTTATCTGTGCTAAATTCATCTGAAGTTATGAAGCCTAACTTAGAATGTTACTCCACGAAGATTTGACAGCTTGCGTATCACTCCAAGGTCTCTCGATATTTTAGCTGGTGGTCCTCCTGTCTGTGGAGATCTTGCAGTGTCCTTGTCCCAAGCTGGTCCACAGTTTACGCAGGTGAGTGAAGGATAATGTTTTGTTTTCTCTCACCCTATTGCACTTCCCAAACCTGTCTCTCTTAATTACTTTTTATTATTAATTGTGATCTTTCTCCATCCATTGCTCAATGAACTCAGGTGTTGCGGGGTATATATGCTATTAAAGCTCTTCGTTTTTCTACTGCTTTATCCGTTTTAAAGGATGAATTCTTACGATCTAGAGATTACCCAAGATGCCCTCCAACCTCTCATTTGTTCCATCGGTTTCGGCAGTTGGGTTATGCATGTATCAAGTATGCACTGATAAGATCACATTTCTCTTTTGGTTTTCCTTGTTGCCATCTGCATGTTGATTCAATAGCTCAAAATTTATTTTCTTAGTACTGAATGTGATTCGGCATTCCTCCCTTTTGATTTTCATCTTTTTAATATTTTTTTCTTTGCATTTATATTTATTCTATTGTTTGAATTCATTTTCTTACTGGGAGGGCTTTGTCGCTTTTGGTCATATGCTGCTTTAAATGCTTCTTTAAAAAATGTACTGAGTTGTGCTTCCCTGATTCCTTTGTTGGATCTTGTGAAATTTCCTTTTGGCTGGGATTGTTTCTCTTTTTGTTTTTCTTCTCTCCCTTTGGGAGTTTGTATCTCTGAACGATTTTCTTCCTTTTCATCAATCAGTGATAAGTTTGTTCTTGTTTTTTGTTCTCCCGAAAATCTGACCGAGTTAAGCTTGCAGGTTTGGTCAATTTGATAGTGCCAAAGAAACTTTTGAAGTTATAGCAGACAATGAAAGCATACTTGATTTATTTATCTGCCACCTTAACCCTAGCGCATTGCGTCGTTTAGCTCAAAAGTTGGAAGAGGATGGAACAGATTCTGAACTGAGGCGATATTGTGAGCGAATTTTAAGGGTCCGCTCAACAGGATGGACACAAGGTATTTTTGCAAATTTTGCTGCCGAGAGCATGGTTCCCAAAGGTCCAGAATGGGGGGGTGGAAACTGGGAAATCAAAACTCCCACCAACTTGAAGGCTATACCACAATGGGAGCTAGCTGCAGAAGTGATGCCGTATATGAAAACAGATGATGGTTCTATACCTTCGATTGTTGCAGATCATATTGGTGTTTACCTTGGTTCAGTTAAAGGCAGAGGCAGTATCGTTGAAGTAGTAAGTGAGGGCAGCCTGGTTAAGTCTTTTACACCCGCTGGTGGAAATGTTGACAAGGCCACTGGGCTTCAAACACCTTTAGCAAAGTCCATTTCTAATAAATCTAAGGCATCTTCTGATGGTGACTCAAAGGATAATTTGATGGGTCTGGAAACTCTAATGAAACAATCTTCTAGTTCAGCCTCTGCAGATGAACAGGTTAAAGCGGAAGAAGAGTTCAAGAAAACAATGTATGGTACTGCTAATGATGGTAGCAGTAGTGATGAAGAGAATGTTTCAAAAACTCGAAAGCTACACATTAGAATACGAGATAAACCAGTTACATCTCCCACAGTTGATGTGAAAAAGATTAAAGAAGCTACGATGCAATTTAAACTTGGGGAAGGATTTGGCCCACCCATTAGCAGAACCAAGTCATCGACTGGCAGCACCCCGGACCTTGCGCAAAATTTATCTCAACCTCCTGCTACAACTGCTTTAACAGCTCCAATTGTTTCCACTGCGCCGGTTGATCCTTTTGTTACAGATTCATTGATGCAACCTGCACCAGTCCTACAGCCTTCTACCCAGGGCACGGGTGCAGGAGTTGCGGCCAGACCCATTCCAGAGGACTTTTTCCAGAATACAATTCCTTCTCTTCAGATTGCAGCTTCCCTTCCTCCTCCTGGGACTTATCTTTCACAGTTAGATCCAGCGTCCCGTGGAGTTGACAGCAACAAGGTCTCTTCCAACCAGGCCAATACACCTGAAGTTAATGTTGGCCTTCCAGATGGTGGTGTTCCCCCTCAAGCTTCCCAACAACCGGCTGTACCTTTTGAATCAATTGGACTACCTGATGGTGGTGTGCCACCACAATCCTTGGGTCAGCCCACTGCCATGCCGCCTTCAGTTCAGCCAGCACAGCCTTCACTTCCTTCACAGCCTATTGATCTCAGTGTCTTAGGAGTTCCAAATTCTGTTGATTCTGGAAAGCCGCCTCCACCTCAAGCAACTTCTGTGCGACCTGGACAGGTTCACAAATCCTTTTTAATCAACTGGTGTTTAAATTTGCTTACAAAAAATAATAAAAACTGGTGGTTAAATGCTCAACTACCTGCAATGCATCATGCCTCTCTCTAGCTCTAACAGTGACGTTTCAATTGTTGTTTTAATTCCTTCTTTATCATTTTCAACCTCAATTTCTTCATGCAGGTTCCCCGTGGTGCTGCTGCTTCCGTATGCTTCAAGACTGGGTTAGCGCATCTAGAGCAGAATCATCTTTCAGATGCTCTGTCTTGTTTTGATGAAGCTTTTCTGGCACTTGCCAAAGACCATTCTCGAGGAGCTGATATTAAAGCTCAAGCGACCATATGTGCTCAGTATAAGATAGCTGTGACTCTTCTTCAGGTATTTCTAAGGTCCTTCAGCTGTACCCTAATTTTTTTTTCTAGCCATTGAAGTTTTGGCAATTAGAAAATAAAAGCAAACATCTTATGGATCAAAAGTTTGACAATTTTATGTTTTAGTACAGACCATGGTTGTCTAACAAGTGCATTTTCGGCAGGAAATCGGACGATTACAAAAGGTACAAGGACCAAGTGCACTCAGTGCCAAAGATGAAATGGGTAGACTATCACGCCATTTAGGTTCTTTGCCTCTTCTTGCAAAGCATCGGATAAATTGCATTCGAACTGCCATAAAACGGAATATGGAGGTTCAAAATTACGGTTATTCTAAACAGATGCTTGAACTTCTCTTCTCCAAAGCTCCTGCAAGCAAGCAAGATGAGTTGAGGAGCCTCATTGACATGTGTGTTCAAAGGGGTTTGATGAACAAGTCCATTGATCCACAGGAAGATCCCTCAATGTTTTGTGCTGCCACCCTCAGCCGATTGTCAACGATCGGTTATGATGTGTGCGATCTTTGTGGTGCTAAATTTTCAGCTCTAACGTCTCCTGGATGCATAATCTGTGGCATGGGAAGCATAAAAAGATCAGATGCTCTTGCAGAGCCTGTACCTTCACCGTTTGGTTAAACTAATTTTGACACTGCTTCCAGATGAACTTTCATGATTTTCGCCATTACTGAGTTTGCTTGCGTATTCCCCAACAAAGCGGCCAAATAGATTACATTTGAAGAACTGCTCGATGTATTATATTATATAGTTTGTATGTTTGTATGTGGGTTTCTTCTTTTCTTTTCCCTCCATTTTTTGGCCTCCATTGTGATCGTTAGTACAAGTTCCTTTTGCAATTTTTTTTTTTTTTTTTTTTTTTTTTTTTGTAGTAAATGATTTGTAGCGTTGTATCAGTCTTGTACATTTCATTTGGTGTAGTGATATTAAAGCATATTTTTCCCCCTTAGCACTTTGGGTTGGATTTGGGGTCTTAAGGAATGCTAACACTCAGAACTTATTATACAGTTGTGTATTATGTTAAATTTTGTTAAAACCTATCGTTCAACCTTTTCAATATGTTAAATTTAGGGTTTAGGGTTTAGCGTTTGTAGTTGTCAGCCAAAGAATTTCTCAAGTACAAAGGGAAATTACCTTTTCAATATGTTTTCAACTATAGATGCTTTTGGTATTCTTTTAGTCTTCGAGTTTTTAAGAATATGTAGACGGTGACAGTTGGTGGCATAATTATTATCCACGTTAACGTATAAGGGTAAATTAAAATTAAGTCAGACTATTTTATGGGTGTTAAATATGTATTTGGTTTAACTTCTAAGTGTTTAATTTTGAAAATAAATCATTGTTTGTCCCTCGAGTTTCTTTATTATGTAGTACTTTTTGTTAGTGTTTCCAAAAGTTAGACCAAATTTTGAAATAAGAAAAAATAGTTTTTAAAAAACTTATTAGAAAATAATTACCAAAGAATACGAATGATCATAAAATTTATTCGACAAATTTGTGTGGAAAATAAGCACATAATTAAAAAAAAAAATAATATAACCAATGATTTACTATAACGAACCGAGGAACCAACTCCAGAACTCATGCTATCAGGAATCAACCAAACTTAATGATTCATTCTTTTTTTAGTACGATAAATAGTGATAGAGAATTCAAACCACAGACCTTGTGGTTACTAGTAGAGTTAAGCTCTTCTTAGCCATAACTTCGTTCTTATCATTTTAATTCATGTGCATGGCCTAAAAGACTATAGGCAAATACTTTTCAATAATACAACAAAATGTTAAACTATTTCTTTAAGAAAAAAAATAAAAAAAGAAATTAATTATAAAAAATATAGAAAGAAAAAAGAATCATAAGAAGATCATTAGATCCAAACACTAATTGTCGATTCTAAAATTTGATTTTAATCTCTTTTCCATAAATATATAGTAATGATATTTTATTTTTTGTATTAGTACATGTCAAATATTGTTATAATATAATCATGGCCATCTTAATTAATCATTTCTATTTTGATTTATAGATGGCACCAAAATGATAGAAAATGAGTATAATGTTCATAATAAAATTTCATATATATTATTCATTTTATGTCTGTAATAATATTTTTCTTTTTACAAAACCTATAATAATAATAATTATTATTACTTTGATAATGGGATTGAAAAGTGAATTCTTATAGAAATTTGGTTGTTCGTTAAAACAAGCTTTACTATACTTTTGTGTATGAGTCGTAATTTTGAAAGGCGTATTCCTCTGTTATCGAGAGATGTTCTCTAGACTATCTTGACGTGAAGCAATCTTCAGTGAGAGAGATTCTCGCACTTAGAAAGAGTTTAAGTTTCTCGGTTGAAGGGTTATTATAATAAAAAAAAGATCTCAATAATAGTTGAGAAGGAGACTCACACTTTGGAAGAGCATAAGTCACTATTCACTAAAAGATAGATTGTTCATTAGTCTTTGTAGATGTCCTCTTTCAATCGATAAATACACCGTTATAATTGCTTAGTTTTATATTAGTAAAGTTTCTTTCTTAGGACACACTGCCCTCCAAACGTAGGTGATATATTGCACTGAGAACTAAGTTACCAATCCTTATGTCTTATATTACTATCTTTCTTTCTCTTGTTCGTTCCATGTATTGTTATTGCTATTGGTACAACGTAACATTGTGTTTGACTTATGACAATTTGTGATAGATAAACTTATTTTCATCATTGTTCACATTAATATACCTCAACGATGATTAAACGTCAACACTCTTTCCTCTCGCAAGAGTGATAACGAGAAACAAAGAGTGATAAATTAAAACGCGAACTAAGAGTGAGAAACAAGAAGTGAGACTAGGAGTCCAAAATGTCGGTGAACATGGTAATTTACTTCAATGATGCATCACCAAAATGTTAAGTAACATTGTAGTTAAAATCTAATTGAAATTCATACGATGAAAATCAAATCTCAAAATCGATGTCAAATCAAAATGGTAAAAATTTCAATGGAAATGTCGACATCTAACTTTGAATAGGAAGCTAAAGGTTTCTCAAAAACTAGTTTAACACAAAAGCACACTTTGCAAGATCACACATCAAGTATAAGTTGCAATTATGGTACAAAATAACAATCAATTGAAACTTGCAACTTCAAAGCATCTAACCTCTTCTCTACAACGTCACGGTTGGTTGGTGTCTTAGTTTTCTTGGATGAACTAACAATTTTGGTGGCTTTCTTATCTGGAGAACCTTTATCTTTCACATTACAAGAAGAAGCAAACTGGTTCTCCTTTGATGGTGAATTGGATTTCCAATAGCTTTGCATGGGATTCATGAGCCTTGTATAATAATTCCCTGGTTGTCGCTGAAATGTCGTCGGTGTCGGTGAACTGATAAGCTCATATGAAGCTAAAGATTTTGATTGATCGTGCTGTAAAAGTTCCATTGAGATACACTCAACTGCATTGGCAAAGATAGCTTCTTGATAAAGATGTCGAAAATTCACAATGCGTTTCGAAAGCCAAACAATTTCCTCTTCAAGAACAGCTACTTCAGCAAGAAGCACGAGTGTCTGCAAGCACAAAAATGCAACATAACATCATGGATATATATCAATATTGCAACATGTTGTGGATCCAACATTGAAAAAGATTAAGACTCATTTCGAGAATTTTGTATGAATGACATTTTTTTAGGAGTTCGAATGCAGAAAAAACAAACTACTTGGAAAAACAAGTTTTTTAACCTCATGCTTACTTGCGTCATCACCTAAATTACCGTAGCAACCCTTCGAAGCATGTATGATGGCCATTGACACTCAATTCTTGATATTGATTCTCGCTTTTAATGACTCAACACTTGATTATCGCCCCTTGGCCTTGTTCTCACTTCTCGCTCCAATATATGTTAAATTGGAGCAAAAATTTAATTTATTCTTTCTTGTATCGTTTCATTTCATTTCTTCTCGATATTCACTCTTACTTTCGAGAATGAGTAATGACCTTGAGAGTGAGAGCAAGTGTTGAGTCATCGAGAGTGAACCGAGAGTTAGTAGCAAGAATTGATCATCAAGGGCCACCACACGTGCTAATTCAAAGGGTTAATATTACACTAATTTCACTTTAGGATGATGCAAGTATAATGTCAAAAAAATAAAAAAACCATAATGCTCGAAAAAGCGAAGTCTTTTCTCATTTGGGCGGGGCCATTTAGACAAAAATTTCCTTCTCTTATTCTCCGTTGGTTTTGAGAGAAAACTTGATCTTATTTAACGCAATATCAAAGTCTACAAAGTCTAAAATGACATTGATTCATCTGATGGTAAACTCAAAAAGACACCATCTCGATGTGCATGCAAACGAATCAAGAGAGTCACAGTAAGATTTGTAAGGGTAAAGAGAAAGAGAGTTACAGATGGAGGAAGACAAGGAGGAAGACGAGGCAAAGCTCCTAAAGGTCTATTGAAAGCTCTCTTTAAAGCTCTCTGAACATTCTCCTCATGCCTTAGCTTCTTCTTCAACTTATCAACCTATAAAACAAACAGACTATAACATAAAAAACAACATTCAATTAGAAAAAGAAAACAAATTTATCAAATAATACATCTTGTAGTAATGCCATTTTCTTCTCTCTGTTCAATCTTCTTCTATTATTGATCTTGATGATTCCACCTTCCTCATCACCCATCTCTGTTTCCCTGTCCTCCTGTTTTCACATAGAAACAAATTCAATATTCCCACTAATTAACACCATTTTTTTTTGGTTTAATTGCCCTTGAGAGCTTACTTTTTCATGAATCCATGACGGTTTCTGTGTCTGAAACTGAACCTTGGCTCGAACTCTAGCATTCATTTTTCCTCACACTCTGTGAAAGCAAAACAGACCAAGAATTAATCAAAACAGAGCTTGCAAGAAAACAAGAATGGAAACAAACAGAGAGTGACCCATTTTGGATTACTTGTTAAGAATCAAGAACGAAGAAGAAACGAAAACAAGAATTCCCAGAAAATGTAAAGAATCAGAAGAAGAAAAGAGAAGACAGGTGTGAAGAACTGTTGTGGTGTGCTATGTTTTCTTGTGTTGGTTTGCCATAAACCCACACTCAATTCATTCACTCCTTAGGATCTTTTAAAGCTCTTTTCCGATTTGTTTCGTATGAAACAAACAAAGGAAAAAGGTAAGGCCGCTCCAACTCGTTTATTATAATTTGTTTTAACATTACTTTCGGGTTGGAGTGTTCGAGCAAAGTGAGTTATTATAGTATAGTTTTTATACTTATAATACGTGTTACATGTGTAAACTATTTTAGTTTGAGAAAAAAAAATAGTAAACATTATACAAAGAATAGAAAAAATGATAAATGTAAAATAGTAAAAATTGGAGCAAATAGTAAATATTGTAGCAAACGATATGTTTTGAAATAATGTCTACCGTAGCTAATTGAGACTTTTAAATAGTATTTAACTAGAGTAGTTCTTGTCCCGAATGGCTCCTAAATGGTTCAGTAATAGTGTGTTTTAGTTATGTACACGAAATAAAAGAAGAGTAGCTTATCAAATTAAAGATTCATGACACCCTAGAGTCAAAATCGCAAGTAATATAAATAACATAAATATGCCCTTGACCCTCATCCTCTCTTTTCAAATTATTTTTTGTTATAATATTTGCTATTTTTCACTCGTCATATGTTTTCTTCTTTGGTACCGTATTTATTATTTTTTACTTAAACAAAAATAGTTTACACCAAAATATAAACTATTATAACGTTCCATATTAAGATATTATGCACCTAAAGTAGTAACTATTATAATTCATTGACTATTATATCTTAACTATAATAACCAACTCACTAGTCCAAACACCTTTTTTTTTTATTCTTTATTTCAATTTAGTTCTTAAATTTTAAAATGTTATAATTTTATGAGCCTAATTTAAATTACTTCCTAATTTGATCCATAAATTTGAAGATTTATACTAACGATATATTCTCTCTCAGTTCTTGGCGTTGATGTCAAGTGGATTTTTAATAATACTTTTGCCTTCGGGTTATACTTGCACCTCGATTATACTTCCCTAAATCTTTTTTATTTTCAAATTTAGTAACAATTTAGGCCACGGTTATTTTCCTTAAAACGTAATTCATGAATGATATTATAAAATGTGGTTCATTTGATTACGTTTATTGTTGTTTACATGTGTTCTGTAATCATAATGAATATGACGTTCTAGTCAAATTCGTAATCAACAAAAACAATCTGATTACGGAGCTACGCGTGCAATCCGATTGTGTTTGAAATATACATGGGATCCATCAACTCTGTTCATATCCTTGTTTATTTATTTTTTACATTATTTATTATTTAACATAACCATAACAACTTGTTTAAATATTCCAATATGCATTGATGGTATTTAATTAAAGTCTTAAAAGATAAAAAGAACCAAAGATTTGAAAAACAAATTTATTACATAAAATTACAAATTAAATAACCTAATATGTTATCATTACTAGATTTCATAACTTTAATGAGTGGTTAGATTTTCATAATTTCATTCTTATTATTATAATTCATGTGCATGGCCTCACTAAACTTTATCTAAAGTTAATATCAATTATCAAAACCCTTTAAAAGACTAAAGGAAAATAATTTCCAATAATACAACAAAATTCTAAACTCTTTCTTCAAGAAAAAAAAATGAAATGATAATAAATAAATAATAATAATAATAATAATAAAAAGAATCATAAGAAGATCATTAGTGGGGTTGAGATGTTGATATATGTCCAATTACTCATTGTCTCACATGATTATAAGATTTGGCTTTAATCACTTTTTTTAAGAAAATATCAATTTAACCCTTGAATTTTAGGATCTATATCAATTAAAACCTAAAATAGTAATTATATCAATTTCAATCATAAACTGTTGTAAGTGTATTAGTTTACCTCAATTTTTTTAGAACATGTCCGAGTAAAATAGTAATGTTCGAAGCACCTCTTTTTACACTAATTTGGAAAAACAAGGACTTAAAGTATGGATATGTAAAATACAAGATTTTCAATCCTAACACGAAAGGGATGATCTTCAAGATTTTGTTTGATCAATCAGCTTGATCTGAATTTTCATTAACTAATCAAAATTTTGATACTTCATTGTGATTGTCTTTGAAAATATTCATTCATACATGAATTTACAAACACATGTAGGACTTTTCAGATGTTGTTTGATTTTTTAAATGTGAGCTTAGTTCAACGATAATAATTGACATAATCTTCAATCTTATAAGTGGGAGGTTCGATCTCCACTCCGTGTTGTATTAAGAAAAACGCTGGTTTGATTTATAATTAATCATTTCTATTTTGATTTATAGAAAAATGAGATAGACGATACCATTATTATTATTAGTATTATAATTATTATTTTAGGACAATTATTACTATTATATTAAGTTGAAAGGTGACTTTTTTTTTGGGTAGAAATTTGGTGTTGATTAGTGGATGAAATGAGAGTATTTTAGAAATAAGTTAAAAAAAAAAGAAGTTAATTATAATTTCATGGACTGCTTTTTCTCCACTACCCTATTTTCTTTATGCAAATAATTTCAAAGAAAAAAATGATAAAAATATTTTTAATATAACAAAATATTACAATCTATCAGTAATAGAAAATTAATATTTCTTTCGTGACTTTTTATTCATATTTAATATAAAAAGACATTGTTTATTATTAAAACATTATGACATTTTAAAATATTTAATTGATAAAAATTAAAAAATCAAATAAATGACAAAAATCTAATAAATGAAAGTCATTTGGATCGTGGATATATATGAGCATTAATATTTTCCTAAATCTACAAAAAAAAAAAAAAAAAAATCTCTCCAAACAATTTTGAAATGAGCGTAAATTAAAAAGAGAAAGAACTTAAAAAAGTTCAACTGCTTAAGAGACACATTTAAGAAGCTAGAATGTAATCAGAATAACTGAAAATTAAAGGGTATTAAAATACATATATGCAAGTGAAATTAAGGACGAAGCGAAAAGAGGATTGTGAAGCGTAAAAACGATAGAAAACATTGTTTAATTGAAAACTGTCAGAACCAAAAGGACTCAATATTACAAATCTGATTCAAGATGTCCAATTAAAACATAAGTTAATACATATATCACAACTCATTTAATAACTTTGTCATATTATGCTCTTTATCTAGATGAAGGCTTATATTAATTATTTTTCATTTTTATTTTTAAATGGTCGATTAATTATATCTTTACTTTTAATTTGTATTTTTAAAGTATATTTAATTATCGATAGTATTTTCTAGGAAACATCAATAAAATGAGATATTATAACAATCAAAATTAATAAAACAATCGAATTTTAATTTTCGAAAAGTAATTAATAAACCAAACAAAATATATTAATTTAACTAATTATACACATTAAATTTGTCATCCCATTCAAATTTAGGGTTTAATTTGATGTTATTGGTCTCATAAATATTAATTTTAAAAAACATAAGTTGTGGCTGCTGGGATTCGAGCCCAGGTCTCCACGGCCACAACGTGGAATTCTCACCACTAAACTACAGCCACTGTTGTTTTCTTAGGGTTTAAAGTTAATATTTGTATTTTAAATTTGCATTTTTTTCCATTTTTCAATCGCATATATGGAAGTAGATTTGAGAAAGGATTTCATTTTTAATATATATTTTAAAATATTTTAATTTTTTTAATTATTAATTTGGTTAAACTTAAATTTTTAGAATTTAATTTTAAGTGGGAAGATTGCAAATCTTTTCCATCAGCATCATGCATGATTTTTTTTTTCGTTTTTCATTAAATTTTTTTTAAAGATTATATTCTAACCAAATACAAAATTCTAGGAAAAAATGAATTAAACATGAATTAAATCATTACCAAATACAAAATGAAGAAGAGAAGTTAAATTTGGATGTTACATAATATCTACCATGTACTAATTCTCCTCATACGAAGTATTTTGTTTCATAGCTTCTAATCAAATTATAAAGGAACAATAAATATTGTAGGTGATGAGATGAGTTTATAGTATAGTTGATTTAGATACGTAAAAGGAAAATGAGTGAGTCCTTCATATAATTTTTTAAGAACAATAATGTTGTTTTTTTGTAATATATTATATTGGATGAAATGATGACACTAAAAACTACTTTCACCAGAAGCAGGAGAACCTATTGAAGATAGAGAGATATGTGACCAAGTGTTGGGTAAGCGGTCGGATCATATGAAGGGTCTTAGTTGGGGATAGGAATGGAGCAAAGTTACAAAAAAGTTAAAGAAACAGAGGTTCAAGTTTCACACTTGCAATATGTAGTTGAATCGCAACAAGCCATCGTTGAAGAAATTTTACCAAGGTTGATAGCTCAAGTAGATACATCTAACACATAAAGGAGTTCATAACGGTCTAACGATAGTTAACATGTAATATTTATAAGACGTTCTTCTTACAACTCTTGTTTGTTGAAGTTGTTGGATTTGATTAGATTAAGTATGTTGAAGTGATGTGACTATCCTGCAATTATAGTAGGTCATTGTTACATGATCATCTGTTCCTAAACCTGTTTTGATTAGGATGTGGCTAACTTATTATTCCTAGTGGAAAATGCCTATATGCGTGTCGTAGTGGATCTCAAACTCCTATCTCTCTTTGGCAGATAAAAATACATTCACGTAGCATGTGCTATCACCTTTTTTTTTTTTCAAAAGTATTGTATTAAAGCGTGTGGCGGAAAAATCGAATATCTAACCTCGAGATTGATGATTCAAGCACCATTCATGTTAAGCTACACTCATATG
Source organism: Cucumis cinereus (assembly GCA_037974625.1). NCBI lineage: Eukaryota > Viridiplantae > Streptophyta > Magnoliopsida > Cucurbitales > Cucurbitaceae > Cucumis > Cucumis cinereus. Next base: position 1,454,935 of record JBBPDJ010000003.1, on the reverse strand, counting down.
GACTCTCAAAGATTTTCTTAGAAAAACAAAATTTTTTAACATAACAATTTCCTTTTATGATTGTCCCTACATTGGCTTATGTTTAAATGATACTAAGAAATGTAAATGTTCTAATACATTTGTGTAAAATAAAAAATACTCATTCAAAAGATATAGAAGGTTTAAACATTTTTGTAAAATGGGCCTACTAGATAGGTCATCTATGTAGGAAACCCAAATACCACGAGCTCTCGTACGGGCTTAAACCCAAGTTTAATTTAGGGTAACCATAATCGATAACACTTTTAAAATTAATAATCCAATCTATAACTTAAAAAAAAATACAAATACAACAAAATCTTTCGGTGATACACAATATCAGCAATATGGTCTATCAATGATAGATTTTGAAAGTTGGATCTAAATTTTACTATATTTGTAAATTCTTTTGCATTATGCTACATTTAATAATACTCCAGATCTAATTATTATATTTGTCGCTACCATTTCAATTCATGCGAATAATTTTACGATTAATTTTTAAACTCCATTAAAAATATTTGAATTAAATTTAAGACAAATTTGAATCATTAAAAGTAGAAGAACAAAAATTATATTTTAATTTTAAATTATGTATATAAAGTTGTATGATTTGGACTATATTTTAATTTGTGTGTATATTATATAGTTGGTAACAGGTGTCACCAATCCAATAAAGTACTTTGGGTGCAATTTTGGGTATACCAATTTTTTCTCTTTTACAAGTGGGTGGAGTACTTTCATATTCCATTTTACACTATTTAATTCACTCCTAACAATTTTTTTTTAAATTTAATTTCATATTCGTGATCTATATTAATTTTAGAATTTCCATTCATTTTAATTAGGGAAACTTTTAATTTTATTATTTTGAATTATATATTATTTTTTTAAAAAAATTGGACATAGTTCAAGCAACATCGTATCAAATTTTACTATGGTTTTGCTCATAACGTTACTCAACTGGCATTTATATGCACATGAGGATCGCGGTCTATCGACTGTGATATTTTACTAGCTTGAATTTTCAAAATATTTGTCAAAAACTTGGTAAGAAATAAAAGGATGGGTAGATCAAAATTTTCAAAATTATATGTGTATGAGATCATCCTGCATACTATTTATGAAATACTTAAATTTATAGCCAAAATTGTAAAACAAAATTAAGTTTTAATGTGATCTTGGTTCATAATTTTATATACCCCATCTGAACTTTAGGGTTTATATGTCGAACTTTGTAAATCAACCTTGTAGGAATATTTTTCAAACTCTATCGGTTATCATTGTCTTCTTCATCTTCTTTAATAAACCATCAAGGGACGGTTTAGGTCGCATAGGTACAACTAGTTCATTGCATCCCATGGGTTTCACTTTGTTCATCAACCACCTAAAATTTCATATTCTTGAGCGGAACTTAAACTCCTTATATAACTGAAGTCGATGAAACCACCATTGTCCATGGTTGTTGCTGACTCCAACGATGTCGCTACTTGGATAGTCCTCATACATGTTGTTGCTCGTAACCACGCCAAAGAGTGGGAGAACGCAAGAGTTAGTTTGTTCATGTTTGGTTCATACTTTCAAGAGTCAAGTTCATGGTTTCCATGATGGTGGTCACTTGATATACATGGAAAATTAGGATTTTTTTTCTTTGATAAACAAGTATCAAGCATCACGTGGCAATACAGATGGCTTTCATATGTGTGAAACCGTTTTAAGGATGATTGAAACATAAATTTAATCAATAATGTAAATTGATACACTTGGATGCAATGAAAGAACACCTATAATATACATAATATATATTAAAATTTGTATATCAAAGACCAAAATAAACATTTTGTATGTATGTTGAATTAAAATGAACAGAAGTTAAGATGAAACGTAATATATCAAAGTTAAATTTAGATGGCCTAAAAGAACATTTAAACTTTATTAATGGGTTAATGGTTAGGTGCAAATATGCATCCCGCCCTTTTAAACAACAACAACAACAACCACTAAGCTATATAGAATGCCATTACGATTTGATTTTATTACAATTGGAGTTAGAATATTAAAATCACAAACGTCGTAGTTACTGATACATTTGTATGTCAACTAAGTATAGTCTCTACTAGTGTTCTAAGCTAATTGTATAGGTAGTTTTGAGTTGTGTATAGAAGATCAAATTTCATTCCTTACAAAATCATGTATTGTGCAAAAAAAATTATAATGAAAACTTAAAACATACAAACATTTTTTTATATGAAAAAATAGTCGATATTCACATTTTGCTATATTTTAAATTTTTTTTATCAGTATGGATATTTAAAACAATTACCCTAGTTTATATTCAAGACAATATTTAATGGAGTAACTAAAACAAATTTAATTTTTGATAAACGTATTATTAAACACATTTTAAACCATTGTTTGAAATTGAAATCCAATTTCTTAAATATGGTAACAAACACATATTTAAATGAAAACTATTTTAAATGAAAAAAACGATTAAATATTTATAAATATAGTAAAATTTCCTAATCTATCAATAATATAGATATCGATGATACTAGTTAACATCTATCAGTGTCTATCAGTGATAGATGATAGTCTATCATTATTTATCATAGTCTATCACTACTTATCAATATCTATTAATAAATATTTTGATTAATTTTTCTATATTAAAAAACGTAATTTATTTAAAAAAATTTGTTTTATGATTATCTAGCCTTTAGCAAATTAAATGTAAAATACTACTAATAATTACAAATGAAATAAATAAATATTGTAGAGAAAAGAAAAAGGATATATGAAAAGATGTGATGTTTAGTTTATTAATAATTATTTTAATGGTTGTCCTTTGCCACAAATGGTAACTTTTTAATATTCCCTTTTCAGTATTTATTACAATCTTGCCACTTTCTGTTTGTGTACCATTTTTTGTTTTCATTCTCAAAATATAATAAGTTGAAAATACCATTTTAGTTCATATATTTGTAATATTTTTAAGGTCTTGTTTGATACTCGTTTAGTTTGTTTTTTTCTGTTCACGAAAACTAAACGTATTTTCTTTCCATATTTTACAATAATTTACATCTTTTTTAATTACAATGGTTGAATTCTTAGCCAAATTTTAAAAACAAAACAACTTTTTGGAACCTACTCTTTCAAATTTTTGCTTGATTTTTTAAATCATTGATAAAATATAGATAACAAAGAAAGAAAACTAGAGATGGACGTAGTGTGTATAAGCTTAATATTAAAAAAAACAAAATAGTTACCAAACATGATCTAAATGTCTAATTTTAGTATTGTATTTTTAATAAATCTTAAATTGAAACCATACTTTTATACTGTACATTGTTGATTTTTTTCAAAAACTTATGTTATTTTTCGTATTTTCACTATAAATATTGAAAACTTATTTACATTAGTTTTTTTTATGGAAATTGTGAATAACCATTATTTAGTCCATTTTTACTAAAAAAATAATAATAACTTTAAAGATTTAAGATTTATTAAAGATATAAATATTAAACAATATTTATTAAAGATTATTGAAGATTGAATTAACTTAACGTACCAAGACCCATATGATTTAACTAAAATATAAGTATTTAACGATATTAAAACTTAGAGACTACAAAAATGTATTTTGAAAATTCAAGAGCCATACACACTTATTCTTCAAAACTTCAGGATGACAATGGAAGTTTTCTCAAATTATTATTATTTAACATTTTAACCAAGTTTTATCAAAATTGTCTTTTAACTAATAATATGAATCATTTCAATATTTATTCTTTGGGGAAGAGACTAAATTTGAACATTATAGTAAGTAATATATAAGGGATTACAATTAAATAAGACCAAAAAAAAATCTCCACTGTATTAAAAGGAGCTATGTAGGAAGAATTTTTACGAGTTCCTTTTTCCCTTACATTTTACATGAATTCCCGTATTGCCCTTAATCTTGTAGTTTTAACTTTTCGAGTGATACCCTTCATCGAGTGGTTGTGAGTTTTTAAGTGTAGGTCTATCCATTTGAAAGACAGTAAAAGTGACTTTTAGAGTGCAATTGATGTTGATCATAGAATGCTACTCTTTGAGATAGAATGCAATAAATGTTATTTAGATGCATCTGTTCCAGGTGAATTTGGTTACACACATTGAATTGTGAGGGTGTATTGATTCTTCCAATGTATGTGTGGGATACACGTGTCAAAGAAAAACAAAATAAATACTTGAACGTTTTACTTAAAAAATAGTTTCAAGAGATCCAGAGTGATATATTAATGTATGAAAAAATTAGAACTACATAAAATTTCACGTGTATTGCATGTGTTTTGTAACTAGTAATAACTAAAAGTGATATTTCAATTATATACTATGATCGGAGAAGAGAGACAGGTGATAATTAAGGATTTCATTTCAAATGGTACATGTTAAAAATGTAAAAATGCATGAAAAACAATATACACAAATATAATAATTGTGTACTAATTAAACTTGAACATATTTAATTGGTGTAGCCAAAAAAAAATATATTTTGATAACTCATTTCATCATTTTGATAATAAAAGTTTAGTGTTCAACCATGTAAAATTTTAAATTAATAAGCAAAGAAGAATATATAAAAGTAAATCTCTTAAAACATTAAAGTTTATTGAATTAATTAAGAAATATCCCTAAACCCTAAATTTATAATTTAATCTATGATCTCTACTAGAACAGAATAACATAAAACAATCACTTCCATATACTAAAGAACTTAGAGAAAGAACAAGAAATTAAAGCTGCTAGCAGCAGCTCCACAATAAGACCCACAAAATGAAAAATATGGCCAAAACAATAATACAGAATCTTAAGGCTAACTATTCTAGTTAAGCATTTGGTTTGGAAGCAATGCCATGAAGAACATGGCCGATGCCGGGGCTATGTCCTGGCGCCGTTGGTCGGAAATCATCCTTCAACCCTTCTGTATTGTTCACCGATCGAACGTCAGAAGCAATGGCAGCCATGGTGCCACTTCTTCGAACCGAATGGTGGCCGACTCCAGGGCTGTTTCCGGGCGTTGTAGGGCGAAAATCATCTTTGCTACCGACGTCGGACTCCCCAAAACCGTCACCGAGAGAGGAGTGGGAAGGAATTTGAGATGAAGTAAGAGGTTTTAAAGGCCTTCCTTGGATTTGATAAGCTCCAAAGGCTATGAAGATGGTAAGTAGAAGAATAACACATTGGCATATGGTTTGAAAATGGTAATTTCCCATTTGAGAAAGGGGGTTTTTTTTCTCTTTGTTTTTTAGGGTTTATGAAATGGAAGGATGGTTTTGTTGAGTGAGGAGAAAGGGATGATTTTGTGGTGGAATTTATAGGGTTAATAGCAATGCCTAAAAATGGAGGGTTCTCATTCAATAATGAATAAACTAATAACTCATGTGGGGGATTCCAATGATACTTTGATTTGAACGGTTTATAATGTTTGAGGTCAACTTTTGGAGGGACCTATCAAATTATAAAATGTTACAACAATATTGTACTTAAAAGTGTGTATCTAATTAATATGTTTTCGATCTAAGTCGTCTTAGCTAAAGTGCCTTTGACTTGTATTGGCATGACTTATATTCTTTGGAGTTGAAGGTTCAATCTCCCATTCCGTAGTTGTTGTATTAAAAAGTTGTACACCGTCTCAATTTTCTTATATTGTGTTCTAAACACGGTTGTACTAAATTACAATTTTTTTAATTCCTTGAAAGGTTGTTTGAGATGCATGATTACAATAGTTGGTGAGATTATTATAGTATATTGAGTTGAATAGTAAATTTAAATGTTGTTAAAAATAAAAATTGAGTAAATAATAATAATAATAAATGAAGAATTTTTTCCGTGGAGAAATCAATCCAAGGGAATTCTTCACCTCGATACCAGTAGGGATTACGTGGATATGGGGATTGAAATGGGGGGCAAGGACGGAGACAAGAAAGTCTTACGCGTCCCTGTGAATATCTCTAATTCAACTTAACAAGATAATATTTAGTCAACAAAAGAAATGAAAGGTAAATGAAATGTGATGCAACTGCACTAGCTCAAGCTATATTATCTTAGGATATCCACATTATCAATTTCTTTAAAAAATTAGCTCACAAGTCGATGAAAATGAACAAAATTCATTAATTCAAATCTCATAGATTATAGATGTCAATATAATAAAGACTAGAAGAGTAAGATAAGAAAAAATAAAGAGAGGAATATATAAATTAATCTTTAGAGGGATTAACATTCAAAGTTTCCAAACTAGCAAAACAACTAGGGAAAAGTAATAAAATGGACGATAAACTTGCAGTTCTGCACTGACCAATAGACCACAAACCAAAGAAGTCAAACAATGAAAATAATATTTATAAGCTTAATATTTGTTGAAGGTTGCCTAAAGCAAGACCAAAATCTATGGACGAGCTCATGCCCTATAGGCTATCGAGATGAGGCATAGAGGAACACACATCCTAGAAGGAAAATGTCAATACCTCAATGTTTTGGTTGACTGACCAAGCTGGTAAATATATACCAATATTGAGAAATTACGGAGCTACGCTTGGTCTGGCACCCTCAAATCTTAAGTCTCAAAAACAAAATCCTGACATCGTCAACGTTACATGTAGCCAGAGGCGAGTGTCCCAAAAGAGAACAATAGCTTCATTCAATGTGACCTCAAAAGGGAATAGTAAGTAATCTCCAAATGAGATCTCTATACTTATTTTTTGTATGCTTAACTGAACTATACAATCTTTGTACTAATTTAGACATAAATGTGATAGACTTGGCACTATGCTAATGAAAGAACATGATCCGAGTACCAACAACATTCAAAAGCTAAAAATCAATAATCAAATAGTTAACAAGCGAGGCAAGATTCTAACCTAGTATTTTGGACACTGATTCACCAAAGAAAGCAGGTGGGTTGACCACAAACTTTTAAGTACACTAACTTTTTTTTGACAAAACAAAGTGATAGGCATTTGTTTTGTCCTTGATCACTTTGCATTTTCAATTTTTAAATTGAAGTCTTGTTGGCTAAGAATTGATGTCTTGTTGGCTAAATGATTCCCTTCATAAACTATATATATATATATATATATATATATATATATATATAAGAAAACAATGATCATATATAAAAAATAAAAAAGAGAAGAAGAATAAAATCAGCATGTGCTACATATGCTTTTAGCTTGATTGATCATAGAACTTCTTTTATGGAATCTGAATATTTGACTGTGACTTTAAGGTGAGAAGAGACTTGACAGACCACAAATAAATCTTTGAATTTAATATCACCTTCGGTCTAGCTAGAATCATGAGTATGAACTTCCTAAAAAAACTCCAAATGGTTTGGGTTATGATCATTGTTCAATAATATATATGATAATCACTTAAAATTAGAAAGATTTTGAATACATAAGTTAAAAAATACTATGTTCACTACCAGAAATTTGGCCTTTAATGCTGGAAAAAAAAAAAATACAGGAATGAACAATGTCAGGCGAATTGAAAAAAGAAACATTGATCAGTTTTCGATTGAATTAAAGTAAAAAAAAAAAAAAAAAAAGATTAATAATGTTGGTTCTCAACTGATATTAAAGGTGTATTTACTTAATATTTCTAATTGTTTTTCTCACAAAGCTCATTTTTCCCTCCAACCATCTGTTAAAAAAAAAAAAAAAAAAAAAACTCAAAACCCTAAGGACCCATTTCATAACGTTTTAGTTTTTTGTTCCATGTTTCTCGTTTCCTGTTTCTTCCTTCTTCAAAACAAGAAATAAGACTGTGTTTGATAACTATTCTCATTTTTTGTTTCGTGAGAAAAAAAAAACTTAAATATTTCATGTTTCTTGTTTTTTTTTTTCTTTTTGGAACAATATATATATATGCCATACATTAAACATTAAAAAATATATATTTTATCAAAAGTTTGTCATCTAATACGAAAAAGTCTCGATGAAAACTAAAATATACTCTACATTTCCTATATTCTTTATTCGTCGAGACAATATTACATACGTACTTAATATGCATCTAAACCAAATTGGAACTAAGGTTAAAGCATTATACGAAAGTTAAACTAAGATAAGTGCTGTACTGTCCATTAACACACTTGTATAAGAATAAAACTAGTTTGATAGTTGATACCTTTTTGTGTAATTTATATAAATTTCTTCCCCAACTCGAGGAGGACTTCTCTTTAATACTCTTTTCTTTCTAAAATTATAAATAAGTACATATCTTTTAGAGTAGTTTTGAGGAATGACACAAATGATTCTACTTGAAGTTGTCTATTATTATTATTATTATTATTATTATTATTATTATTATTCAAAGTAAGACTTAGAGACAAAACAAAGTGGGTTGAACACTTTATTATATTTAAGGTGGTGGCTATGCCCATTTTCACATCACTTTTTAGATCTTTCATTAAATTTTTTTGTTGTGTTATTAAATGTTATGGTAACTACTAAACATTATATTTAAATATAGGATAAGATTCATTGCTCATTATGACCATGAGCTTTCCTCATATTCTATGTTGCCAAATTGATTTTGTATATATACATATATATATATATATAGTAGAGCTTGACAATATTGTTCACTTTTTCAATGACTTTTGTTCGTTTTCTCCACACCCTCCATGAGGTTAGTGAATTAAGTACTTTCTATTATTCTAATGGAGAGAGAATCTCTTTGATTTTTACATAATATGATCTCTATTCACTATAATTTTGTCTTGTGGGGTTTGCAATTGAAGATTGGTAAAAGAACTACTATTAAATTTCATGGGTTGTTCATGCTTGACCTTATAGTCTCAAAGATGAATGAGAATTAAAGAGAATGGGAAATTAATATGCTCAATTTTGGACCACACATGTTCAAAGTTTAATTTGGTACGTACCAAATTAAATAATAAGATTCATATCATCAATTATTCTGGTCTTAAAACATGCTATCTAATCATTAAACAATTCATATGCATATTCATAATTCAAGGTTAGGTACTCAAGGACTCAAACGAAACATACAACCATCTAAACCTAAAAATTGAGTATTGTTTCTCAAAATATACAAAGAAATAAAATGCAACATTACTATAAATTTCAGCTTTAATATTCGGTTGGTGTCCAAATATTTAAGAAAACGATGTCGGAAAATTGACCGATATCATTTAACAAGAAATGTTATATTGTAGTTCTACTATAGTCAAGAAACCTTATTTATTTGATTCTAAGTTTTATCGTAAGCAAATCTCTTATTCAATAACAACTTTATTGAATAATAGAAAAGTTCAACATTTACAAATCACGAGTTTTAGAACATAAAATCTAACAACTTGTTCTTCCAAGGATCTTCTTTCAATCAGGAGATCCAACACTGTCAAATCAGAGCAATCCTAAGCTATGATAAATAAACAACTAATCAAGACCTTCAACCAAATGAAATTTATGATAACTATCTAAAGCTAAACACTTATAGTAATTAATAGAAGATGTGGTTCAATTATAGGGAGCCTAAAGAGTAGTTTCTCACAAGATAACTCTAAAGTTAAAAGCAGTAATAAAGGGGTTAGAATATGAAATAGACGACTTAATGATAATAGCAAGAAAAAAAAGTGATACATGTGTGATGTAATCGAACAATCTAGCTTAGTGGAAGGGAGGTTAATCCTATGCAATTTGATCACATGAACTTGAAATTAAGCCATTTGATGAAATGCAAGTATACAACCAACTCGCTCAACTAAACCAAATGGTTCGAGAAACCAATATTCTATGTGTATCAACAATGTGTATGACATATCAAACATCTTTTTTAAGTGTATCTCAATAATATATTAGACGTAAACATTAATAAATATCTAACAACTTTTAAAAATGTCAATAATGTATAAGTAGTAGTATATCACATATCGATAAACTTTTAAGTGTATCAATAGTATATCAACTATAAACCAATACATATCAAACAACTTTAAAGAATGTTATAGTATAATCAACAATATATCACCTAATCACAACTTTCAAGAATATCAATAGCATATCAACAATATCAAACAAATTTCAAGTCTATCAAAAGTATTATCAACAATATAGTTTTTTAAGAATATCAATGATAATGTATAAGTTGTGTATCGCATATCAATCAATTTTATATATTAAACAACTTTCAAGTGTATCAACGGTATGTCAATACATATCAAACAACTTACATAGATGTTAATAGTAGATTAACAGTATATCACCAATCGATCAACATATTAACAGTATATCATATATCAACCGACTTTCAAGTTTATAAAATAGTGTATCGATAATATATCAGATATCAATAAACTTTTAAGACTTTTTTTTTTTACGTTTTAGGTTTAGTAATTGGGTCGGTCTAGATGTTCTTACCAATTTTGCTAAACCTGAAAACACGAAGTCACAAGTTGTTGTTTTTTTTTTTTGGGTAATTGTGCCATTGTCCTAATCTTTAGGGAATCCGTACGTACCTCACTATGACCACTTATTTCATTTTCAACTTATTTGTGTTGACATGTAGAATCTAAAAAATAAGGATAAATATGCAATGAAACTACAAAGGTTTTTGCCACAAGGTTGGTTGGTCCCCATTCAAAAGAATCTTTGTTAGATATTTAGTATTTAAATAAATAAATAAATGAAAAATATTACTTGGTGGATAATATTTTGATGGAAGATAAAATGGAAACTTCTAAAATAGGAAAAACAAGAATTAAACAAAACTATAATAATAAATAAATAAAAGAGTCAAATGTTTACTTCTAAGCTTATTTACCATATAAACTTATAATTATTATTCAATTTCTTTTTCAAATAGATATTTATGTAACCATAAAACATATAATTAAAAAACTAATAATATATTAGTCAAATTAAGAGCTTGGTTCCTTATGGTTTGGACATCGTTTTTGGCACTTATGGTTTTACAATGGCTTATCAATTTGAACCTTATGACAACTTCACAAGTAATTCTACGTTGTTATGATAAGACACAATTTTAGTGGGACGATAGGCTAATGTTTTCAATAAGACTGACGTTGTTTTAGTTGGCTATATTAGAGCATAGGTATGTAAAAAGATATAAGTAAAACAATCGATTTTACAAAGTATAAAGGAAAATGTCTATTTTTGGAGGCCCGTGTTTTTTAATCTTTTGTTTTATGTTATCATTCGGTGAAATTACTAGATCAATTGAAAATGAACGTGTGATGGAGTTCATTTCTTGATTCTTGATCCTGTTTCTTCATCAATTCTTCTTTCTTCTTCCATTTGCAACTTTTTTCAAAAAAATCTAATCCACAACTTAGATTGAACATGGTTGAAATACATTGTTTTTGTTGCTTTGGCTTCGTTTGATAAAGAATATTTTTCAAATTCAACGAGAACAGTTTAGTAGCATATTTAAAAATTGAATTTTAATTTAAACAATTGTTTAAAATATGTTTGATAGCAAATTCTAAAACGGAATTGTGAAAAATGACAGTAAGCAACCTATTTGCACTTTATGACAAAATAAAGTGTAATTGATTTTACTTTTACCATAAACTGTAAATTATTTGTTTTTTTTATTATTCTTGAAAAAAACCTCATCAAAAGTTGAATTTTAGTTTAAACAATGGTTTAAAATGTGTTGACACATTTTAGAACTATATTAGATCCCATTTTAGTTAAGACAATGTTATGATTTGATTTAATTAAAATTTAGTTTGAGTAAATTGTCATAATTTTATAATAATTTTAATGATTAAAAAATTCATACATAGTTCATTAAGGAAAAACAAAACCAAAACATAGTAATTCCAATTTGAATATGGTTGAGAAAGATGGGGAAATTTGTCAAGCTATTTTTATACAATTAAAAAATAAATGATCAATCAAATTCATACCAACTCTGCAAATGGTGCAAACAAGATATTAGAAAAAATAAATAAAAGGAAGCAATAAGAAATGAAATCAGAGTTTAGAACATTTTTCAACAAATCAAAAATCATTAACTCTCTCCAATTCCTCCAAAGCCTAAAAAGGAAAAAACAAACAAAATAGAGGGGGGAGAAATGAAATAAACAAACAATCCACAGTACCTAAAGAAATGAATCTGTGGAACTACTTATTGAGTGCTCTTCTTTCACGAGCAACGCAAGAATTTGAGTCCCCTTTCACAAACAAAACCTTTCAAATAATTATGGCTTTAGGGCAACAGACAAACCAAACTTGGGAACTCTGTCCAATGCCTTTGTGTCGATCTCGCCCGAGATCGTCAACAAAGATTTCGGAATAATTTCATGCTGTAGGAGTGCCCCAAGCTTCCCATTATTGTTCAGCTTCCCCTTCACCACTGTCAGATGATCAACCGCATACGACCCGCCTACTGTGAAAGTGTTCTCGTTTGTGGAGAATTTTCGGGTGATCTCTCCCACTGCAGCGCTCCTCTTGAACTGATCCATATAGTGTACGTAGGAAGCTCTTATGGAGTCTCCCTTGTCACCTCTATAATAGGGAGAGACTATAAATTAGAATGTGCAACAGATCCAACATGGCAAAAGAACTTGTAGGTTTCGCAAAAGTGATTTTTCTCCCAATGGAAATGATATCTTACAAGATTATCGATGCCGATGAGTCAGGTTTTGTCACACTAATGCCAGCAGCGTACTTCGTGAAGTTACCAGAAGTGGTGTCGTAGCCTGCTTCTGCACCAAAGGCAATGGTTGGAGTACCAATGGTGGCTGAAACATCGACAAAGGGATTTTGATTCAAGGCAACTGCAGTTGAGAGGGTTGCGTGATCGTGGAAATATTGAACCTCCAACTACAACAAGAAGGATGAATAATCAGAAACAGGTCGTTTGAAGTATAAAAGAGATCTCCCATTTTAAGTACACTCCAATACTCCAATGAAAAGAATGCTAGACTTTACCTTGCCAGAGTTAAAATCGGGGATCTTGACTGAAGCAATAGTCTTTGTGGATGGAACTATTTCATTTAAAGTGACGATAGTAGATATCTAAGGGAAAATAAAAAAAGAATGAGTCAGATGGAAACACAATGATACATAGAATGAACCTAAGTCATGAAAAAGAAACGTGGAATGAACACAAGCGAGGAAGCAAAACAACTCACATTTGATTCTGTATCAACTTTAACATCAAATGTAACATTCCTGTACTTATACAATGCTGCAATATCCCCAGTTGATAGTCCCCCTTTCTTCACTGCGCTTGAGGTAAGGACCTATAAGAGTAAGGATAACAATTGAATCCATAAAATTTGACATGAAGTCACTGCATAATCAGATTACCTAACATGCCCCAGCAATTGAAGAAAGAATCTAGTAGCAAGATGGATGAAATGAACTCATGGTATCATCAAACTACTCAAAAACTTCAATTTCAGCTCAGAAAACGCATACAATTCAAGTTAGTGAGTATTCATACAACGCTTTAAGCTACGAGGAAGAAAAAAGGACAGTAACAGCTGAAGAATTTAGACAAGGTAAAACTAAATCCAACAGCAATAACCACATATAACAGCTGAAATATACCATCAAGAGACAGAAAAATGCATACGTTTTTTCCATTATTTCTTGAACCAGTTGAAAACATAGCAATCAAATCCAAAGTATTTGCAAATATAGTGAAATGCAAAAGAATTTGCAAATATAGCAAAATTTAGATTTAGTTCTGGAAGTCTATGCTGTGCAATGCAATGCAATTACCCTTATTTCTTCAACGTAACCAAAATCCATCAACATTTCAGATAAGTTAATAGATCCAAACAGGCATCTCTACTATAGCAGTTCGAAAACATTTTCCAAAGAAAATCCATAAAACAAGGGCAAAGTATTAATCAATTTTGAAACGAAAACAGTACAAAAGCACAATTATCCGAAACAGTCAGTGCAGAATCACTTCAAAGAACAATTAAAACTACCAAATCGAATAAGATTGCATAAAAACAGAAACCAACGCCTTCCTACAACGAACATGCGTTGAACCTAGAGCTATGGAATCATGAGACAGAGAAATGGAAAGAAGACAAGTAAATGATAGTTACCACTCCAGCATGACTGTAAGTAGAGACGGAGAATTTCTGATCGGAGATGTAGTCCCTGGTCAGAAGATCTGGAAAGAAAAAGGAAATGAGTAAGTAAGAATGAACGAATGAAGAAGAAACGGAAGGAATTAAGAGGAATTACCTTTAGCTTTCTTGCCGATGTCGGAGAAAAGGCCGGGTCCCTTGCTCATCTTGGGGATCGGAATTGCAGAGAGAAACGAGAGAGAAAGAGAAGATCCGCCGGAGAATTGGGGAGAGAGAAGAGGAAATGAGGAATTGTGAAGTATTTTGAAGAATAAAGAAATTTAGAGTGATGGGGCCTATCGCTTTCACCATGAGTTAACGCGATTTTTTTGGCCTTCTCATGGTCCGCTCGTCATCTCTCTTTTTACTACACCAATGTTCGTTTTTTTTTACCTCACTAGAATTTTATGGATAAATCAATCGTAATAAATTTTAATTACATATTATAATTGAATTATCTTTTAAAATGTTTATTTATATTTTAATCTGTTACATTTATCGTTATTTTTATCGTTATCGTTTGACTCGAACAGTTACGATAATGGTAAATGTGATAAATTCATAATTTTCATAATAGTAATTTTGAAGTACAATCAAACTAAGTACTCTTCGTTGTTTTGATTATAAATTTATAGGTGAGCTCAACAGTTCATTACGATTACATAATAGAGGTAAACAACAACAAATGTAATCAAATGGGACCTATTTTTCAGATTACCATTAATTCATTACATTTTTCTTGAAAAAAAGTGGCCTGAATTGGCACTTTGCGGTTTCAACATGGTATTGGAGTAGATGGTACAAAAAGTCATGTGTTCAAACTGTTTGTGATATTACTTTCTCCATAATTAATATTGATTTTCACTTGTTGGGTATTCTACATGTGTCAAGCCCACAAGTGAGAGGAGTGTTAGATGATATAATATTGGATTTATTTTCACTTATTAGTTTAAACGTTTGGATTAATTGGTCATTTAATAAGATGGATAGCTCAAATAGCATAAACATGTACTAGGTTTGATCCTTCATCCTACAGATTGTCAAATAGCCCGAATGAACTTCTACAAATAGATTGGAAGAATCTGATTGGTTCACACATAACATTTTGATTATAAAAATAAGGTTGAATTACAATTTTTATATTTTTTAAATTTATATGTTATTTTTCTCAACAAAATTATATATGATAATTTAGGATTTTTTATAAAATAAATATTAAGTTAAATTTAAATTTAAATATCCGATTAAAAATAATAAGAATTATAATATATATATATATGAAGATCAATACATACATACATGCATGCATACATATATATGTAAAATACAAAATAAAAAGGACAAAAATATAAAATGGGGATGTCGGTATCTGAAAATCCATCTTTTAGAAGGACATCCAAAACTCTCCCGATGTCATATGTTGGGGCATCCTAAGATGTCCGAAAATCTCTAGATGTCAAAGCATCTTACAATACTACAAAACAAGTATTGTGCTTTAGATGTCCACTCAATGAAAATTAGAATACCTGTAAAACCAACTTCCTTCGATTTCATGGTTCAAAAGTACTTCAATATTTGAATGTCTTTATTCAATACCCTTCGATTTCAATTGAAGTAGTTCTTTTGTCACTGCCATTTATAGGACATGTGGAGCATTACATAAAACAAGGAGATGGGTGGAGCACATTAGTTTATTCACTCTCACTTATTCGAAATTTGTAATATTTATTTGGGAAAAAAGAAGTTTTTGGCAGAGCACATGAGATCGGACAAGATGTGTGCACATTTTTTGGTGAGGTTTGACGAAGGTAAGTATAAGTTTCACCAAAAAAGTTGGAAGAAGTTATGCAATAGTAAGAAAAATCATAGATTTTGGTTTTCGAGACCGTAATCTTTTTAACTAAGTCATACTTGTTAAATTAAGTTGACACATCTTAAAGCATCCTGATAGCCTCTTGGCTAGGATCCTTAGAGGACGGTATTATAAAGATGAAGACTTCTTGAAGGTCCAAATTTGCAACAACCATCGTTCACATGTAGAAACATTGTCTGGGGTAGACAACTTTTCAAGAAAGAGTTGAGGTGGAAAGTGGGTGACGGTTGGTGCATTCATATTGATCAAGACCCATGGATTAACAAGAAAAAAGGAGTTGCATCATGATCTTGTGCGATAGTCGGTTGGCCAAAAGTATGATGAATAACCTTCTAAGGGATCTTGATGAGGGATGGAATGGAGATCTAATAAGATGTAATTTTTCCCTTGATCTCGAGACCATTTTCAAAATGCATGTCGAAACATGAGTTTTTCAGGGATAAGATCATTTGGAACTATGACCCAAAAGGGTAGGTCTTTATGAAAAGCGACTATCATTTAGCTATTTCTCTGTCTACTCTTAAGGAACCATCATCTCTATGGAGAATCTTGAAACGTTGTTGTGGAAATCTATTTAAAAAGTTATGAGTCTTGAGTCTTTCTAAGAAAAAACATTGTGTCTAGAGAGTCATTCGAAACATTAATCCTACAAATGACAATATTGCAAAGAAAAGAATCGATACTATTCTTCTTTTTTCTGTTTTAGAGGAAAGATTGGGAGTCCACATCCCATGTTCTATAGAATTGTAGCTGGCCAAGATTATTTTGCTTTAGTATATCCCAAACATGTGGCCTATCTTAATGGTGGATAAGGCTAATTGGCATTGAGGGTGGATGGATGAAAATATTAAGGAGGATGAGCGCATTAAGGCTTACAATTTTGCTTTTTTGGGTGCCTATGAAGCTTTAGAAATTTTACAAAGTCCCGTCGGTCTAAAACATCGTTGGAACATCTTTAAAGAAAGGTTGATCTCTTTGTCGACATGGATTCCCTTGTATAGGTGTTTGAGTTCAGGTCTCGATAGCTCGAACAAGTGAAAGTTGAATGTCGAAACATCTTGGAACAAAGAGAAGAGGAGCGATGGTGTGGAATGAGTTGTTCATGACTCTTCTAACTCTCCTATTAGTATTGGCTTCGTGGTTCATGACTCTTCTAAATCTCCTTTTAGATGTCCAAGCGGTCATTGATAGCTTAATCTTCCCTCATCTTTTGATTTCCCTTGCTTTGTTCATTAGTGGTTGGATTTGATGTTAGAGAGATGGTTAATATGGTCAACATTTGCTTGCCAAAGTTTTATTGAGATTAAGAACGTAGTTGATGAAATTTTTGTATTGGTAAGCTAAACGAGATAGTTCTTTTGTGCATAAGTGAATATCCTTCTTCTTCCTTTTCTAAAGGAGTTGGTGAGTCTTCTCTTTGTATTATCAGATTGGTCTTTCTCTATGTTCAGTGAAGAGACTTGTAACTCGTTGGTGGGTAAGTTTGTCATGACTTTTTTTTTTCATAAAAATAAATAAATAAACATCAATCGTAATTCGTAAATCTAATTTCATTGAACATGACCTTACCAAATAGGTTGAGAAATCAACCAAATAAAAAACTTATTGTAAATCTCTTTTATTTATTTATTTTTTCAATTCACCATTACTTTTCATAAATATCGAGAAAGAAATAAAAACCGTAAAAGAATGAATGAGGGGTATTTTGGTAAATCCAAGTCCAATATTTACAATCCCCTAAATATAAAATGAACCTTTAAAATTAGGTTTTCTTCCTCTTGCCTTTGGTTATCTTCAATTCCCTCAGAGACCCAAAAACCCTAATCAGTCACAATGAAGTATAACCCTAGAGTCTCCAGCTCCCGCCGTAAGAATCGCAAGGCTCACTTCTCGGCGCCGTCGAGCGTCCGGCGGATTTTGATGAGCGCTCCCCTCTCCGGCGACCTCCGTTCCAAGTACAATGTCCGCTCCATGCCGATCCGAAAGGACGACGAAGTTCAGGTTGTGAGAGGAACTTTCAAAGGCCGTGAAGGTAAGGTCGTACAGGTCTACCGTCGTAAGTGGATCATTCACATTGAGCGCATCACTAGAGAGAAAGTGAATGGCTCCACTGTTAATGTTGGAATTAAGCCGTCGAAGGTTATGATTACGAAGCTCAAGTTGGATAAGGATAGGAAGTCGTTGCTTGATCGTAAGGCTAAGGGTCGTGCTTCTGCAGATAAGGATAAGGGCACTAAATTCACTGCTGAGGATATTATGCAAAGCGTCGACTAATTTTGATCCGGTGAATTTTTTTTTTAAATTTCCTCTTAGTTTTAGTTCTTTCTCTGTTTTGATTTGCTTTTAAACTTGAGGTTTTGTCTTTATTTGTTCTGGAATGAGGAGACAATGTTTTATTGTTTTTTAATTTTGCCTTCGCTCTCAATACCTGGATTTTTGGTTATTTTTCAATGCAATATCGTAAGATTCCTTTTTTAATATCTCTGTTCTTGTCCTTTGAATTAAGAAATTTATATTTGCTATTGATATTGATTTAGTTTTTGGGCGACAGGCATTGGTGTTGATTGACATAAAGCAATTATTAGTTTAATTTGAACCTTAGCCTTTTGGGTTTCTATTTTCTGATTGAAGAATTTGTTATGTTGCTTTTATCAACTGCTTCATCTCTTAGCCGGATGCCAAACTATTTGGGTTTTGGGTTTTGAAAATTTAAGTCTATTTTCTCTCCATTTATTATTAAAAGAGTTGAATTCTTAGTCAAATTCTAAACAAAAACTACCTGTTTTAGTAAGAAACCATTTCCTTGATAAATGAAATATCTAAAGAGTACCGAAAACACCCGAGAGCAATAGGATCCAAACCCCGTCGGAAGAAGAAAAAATACAATGAAACCAATAGGAGGGGATGACAAGAAGCCTACAAAAATGGAGAAACCAAACAAAACGACAATCCAAGGAACATCAAACCAAAGCACATCCCCAAATGAACAAAACAATAAATTTAGAGGTTGAAGGAATAATGATAGGCACGACCTTACTTGAACAAGATCTGTTCTATAGGTTGTACATCTGTGTCCTTGAGTTCTAAAGAAGGAATAATTATAGGCTTAATTTTTTGGAAACTAAAAACCAAATAGTTACCATTCTTGAGAGTCATTTGGCTATGTTACCTGCACTGCAGTCTTCGTATATATCATGTTATGCTGAGAAGGATTTGGTTTATTTTCATTATGGTATGAAGCCTAGAAACGCCTTTTACATTCCCCTCTTTAAGATTTTCATATCATTGGAAAATTGCATTATGTTCTTTAGGAGTTTACTTCATTTACTCATTCCTTTAGGAGGGGTGGCATATATTGTTGAATTTAGGTTGATAGTTTTCTTTTTCTTAACTGAAGCATTGTTAATCAATGTTATCAATGAACTTTGATTACTATAGAGTTTTGTACTTATCCGTTTGGTCATATTCTTTTGGTTTAGAGGTTTTCTTTGTATAGTTAGTTGCTGTGGCTCTTTTAAATGAGTCCATACGTTTAAGAATTGCGCTTTCTGCAAACTCAGAAAGACTCAAATTATTTGCTTGTCATTTATCTATACTGTTTGAAAATTGTTTTTAGTTTTCTTTTGAATGAATTTTGAACTGAAGCTCAATTCTTTGCTTTCAAAAACTTCAAGCTGTAATTTCTCACTGTCGAAGAAGAATGTCTGATTCTTTTTTTTTTCTTTTTGAAAAGTTCTTGGAGAGAGGTGTTCCACAGAGTAGGTTTATTTGTAATTTGATTTTATGTTTGTTTGGTTGTTTTTGTAGTTCACCTTCCTCTTTTATTTTGCTTCCATTTTTTCCTCAATCAATATCTGGTTTTTCATCCCAAAAGAAGTCTAATCAATTTGCATAATCATTAGTTATCATTGTTCTGTGTACTTTTCTTTTGAACCTTGTAAATTTATACTTGATGCTTGATACCCGTCTTCGAGGTAGATTCGATTATAGTAGTTCCATGTTCATTTAAGCTTTAAGATATCAAATATTATTGGTCATAAGTACAGTATCATAAGTTTTAGGCATTGTATTTGAGTGATTATGAACTGATTTAGGAGATCTAAATTTTTTCACTTGATAAGTCTATTCCTAGTTGTGCTGCTTCTTCGTTGTCACTAAAATGTATTTGTTCTTTGTTTTTGTTAAGTTTTGAAGTTTATAATTTTAATAATGGGTTGCTGTTTCTTCGCAATGTTTTTTTTTACTTTTTTTTCCACTCCATCCAGAGTTTGTATCCTTTGAGCAAATAATACGTATATACAGAAGTATGGTTAGTTGTTATTGCAAAATCGAATCAACTTTCAATTTATCATCTCGAATAAAATCATAAATCATGACACAATGAACACATTATTCTAACTTCGTTAAGGATTTGATAATGTAAATAACATTATATCTCAACCATTTCCCGTAAACATCTTCAACTCTGAGTTGCTTATGTAATCCATGGTGAGTAAAAGAATGAGAAAAACTATGATACTATCAACCTTGATCTTGGGCAGCTGAGGACAGGGATTAAGTTCGAGTTTGAAGTGGTCGTTGTCAAAGTGGTGACTCTCCATTGTGCATCACTGGCTCGAGTTTGAAGTGGTCGTTGTCGAATTGGTGAGTCTCCATTGAGCGTCACCAACTTCCTCTCCCTCGATGCTATTATCGATTTGCCATCATAGCTATTGTTTCTCCGGTCATTCATTTTGGTTTTAGAGCCAATAAATGTAACAAAATTTGGTTGCCTAAATCGGGTTATTGGGTTTTGCTTTGAAAACACCCCTAAAGAAACCACTCACTTGAGATTGGGCTATTAATTTGGATAGTCAAGGGAAAAGGTGAACGAACAACCTAAAATATTTTAGGTCAATGGCATATAACAACATTTTAAAGAATTTATAAATAAAGCAAAATTTGCCACTATAGGACAAGTTATGTTTATGAATATAAACATTCTATGTCAGTCAAATTCCTTCGAGAGTTGTTTGTTACTACAGTTGAATCCAAGATTCATTTTGTCCCTAAAGTCCTCTAATGGATATTTTGCTTATGATCATTTCACCATAAACTTAAGTCTCCCTTAAACTAGTTACTGGTTGGGTCCCCTTTTATTAAATTTTCTAAATTTAACACTTAAGTGCATTGTTAATAATCGACTTGTGAATATATGTTTCCAACTCCCTATTTGGTTAAATCTTCAAAGTATTGACTGATGCACATAAAAGAGCCAGCCCTTACAAGCAAAAGTAATTCACCATTCACTCAATAGTAAGATCATCAAGTCATATATATGACCCGTCAATCTTCTCAAGTAACAAGTTTTATAAATAGGAATTATATATTTTGCGGTTCAGTCTTACAGAAACTTCGAATACCCCAACTCACAATTTCCACATCAACGATTTGGATCAAATCCTTTTTCACAATATAGGGTGAGAGATCAAATTTCAGACCTTGAGGTTTAGATAGTACAACAGTTGAGTTATGCTCATGTAGCTTATATCCATAGTGTTAACAAAGTAAAAACGCACTCAACCTTATCCATTTAATATACATCATTTTTTGTTATTTTTTGCACATGATTCTCTCATATGTCAATCACATCTCTTCAAGATTACGCTAATAATCTTAAATAAATTAGTTAAATAATTCTTAAAATAACACATATATTACGAGACTTTATGACACAAATAACCGATACAACATATATATTCTAATGCATCTAAGATAACCCTCCAAACCCTAATCCTGAAAATCATTTTTTTACATTAAAAATCATCTTGTTCATTACCAAAATTTCAAATAAGTAACTCTTATTGTATCAATAATGTATATGCCACAATATCCCTCAATTAATAGGAACTTCTAATCAAATATGCACTTGGAATGATTCTAAACTTTTAGGTATTTTTCAAAATAAATAAATAAATAAATTTTTCTTAACTACAAATAAAAATAAAAATAAAAATTAAAACTCTAAAAGTTGAGAGAGAATCATTATACAATAAGCTAACAAATTTGTCATTATGTATAGACATTAACATATATATTCTAAAATTATATCCAAAAACACCTTCTTTGGTCTTCCTTTATCCCTAATATATAATTAACGATTGTTTACTTATAATTATTGGAACATGCCTTGATTATATAATTAATTAGGTGAGAGATTAAGGTGTTGGATAATTTAATTGATTTTCTTTTTCGATGTATACGTCTCTAAAATAATTTTGTGAACTACAAGTTCAAAGAAGTACGTATTGTTTACTAGTAATTGTTGGAACAGGCCTTGATTATATAATTAATTAGGTGAGAGATTAAGGGAGGGACAACATTAATTTAATCAAATATTTTTTTCCAAGTCTTTTGGTCTTTCTTTTCCTTAATTATTAAATTTATAAATTGTGTTTTTGACTTGGTTCTTCAAGTTATATATGAAATTCTAGTTGGAAAGTGAAATAATGTTTAGATAATTTCAAATAATTGAACAATTAAACAAAATTTCAAAATAGTTGATGTTATTTATTATTATTATTATTATTATTAAATAAAAGTTTTTTCAAGATAATGATGTAACATGTTGGATGGGGTTAACCAAACAATAGACTAATGACTCAATGATTCCTTTCATGTCATAAAAAGTTATATATTATCATAAATTCAATGGCTAAATTTATAAATTTTCCCAATATTTAATTTCATTTGATAATCTTAATTAGTTTTTAAGACTTTGATAATGGATTGTTGTGTGTGTGTTTATTTTAATCAAACCTTTTAACATCAATTACTTAAATGCTAACATTACATGTTGATTAGATTAACAAGTGGATGATTTGACAAAACATTTTTATAATCAAGTATTTTATGCATGGTAATTTACAAAGCAAGGGTATAAGCAAGCCAAATAATTTAATTGAATACGATGAAGGGACAACGACCTTCCAAATATCTTTACAATGTTGTAAAATTATTCACTTTTGGCATAATTCTCGTCCTCCATAGCATTGCTTTGGGTTTCAGGTCAAATATTTTATACAAATGAAGATAGTTGTCTCCCTTTGACATATACTCTCACGATCGTCATCTTATCGAGAACTTTAGTTGTGTATTCCCAACAAACCTTTCTCTCGAACAAATGACCACTGAGTCTCTCCTTGTATATAGTCAACTATCTGTATTATTAAATATTATTTTGGCTAATTCTCATTCACCAAAGCACAACTCCTATTTGATAGAGTGTAGCCACAAATCACATCATGACTACTTTCGAGACTCCATTACATTTTCTATTGGCACCTGAGAATTCTACTAACATGACTCTAAATACTACTTGCAGAGATAAAGACTTTCAAATTATCTCCACAATTTTAGACATAAAAACTCTCATAGCTTTACTTTTGGTTTCACTTCAAAATGGCTCGTGTCAATGAAGGTAGTTATTCTCATTTATGTATGTATCCATGATCTTCCACTTACGTAGCCAACGTAAATCTTTGGTACCACGGATAATATTATCCAACTACCCTGTCACATATCATATACCAAATCATCACTTATTATCATTATTATTTACACATACATAGGCATTTCACTAACAAGTATAAGGACTTGCTGTAAAGTAAAAAACCAAACAATTCAATCACACTTAATTGAAAGATTTTTAAATATAAAATATACATTATCACGTTAAAGTTTATGAACTAAAATATATAATTTAATTAATTTTTTTCAGATGAGTAGCATGTCACTACTTAGGGGTGTGCATGGTTCGGTTTGGTCCGATTTTGGGCCGAACCAAGGACCAAACCGAACCTCTCGATTTTCCTACACATTGAACCGTTGAAAATCGAGTTTCATCGATTTTGGTTATTGAACCGAACCAATTTTTCTCGGTTTAGATTGGTTCGGTCCGGTTCAAACCGTTTAGAAAAAAGAAAAAAAAAACATCAAATCATTCTTAAGTTGGGGTTGAGCCTAAAGAAAAAATAATAACAAAAGTTTTGTGCCGAGCTTTTTGTGAATTAGTATATATATTTTTATTAATATAAATATTGACATAATTAATATAATAGGTTACTGTTCGGTTCGGTTTTTCACAGTTTTTAAGGTGGTGAACCGAAGACCAAACCAAACCTCTCGGTTCTATTCCTTAGAGAACCGGTGGTTCCATATTTTTTAATAAAACCGAACTGAACCAATTAATTTCGTTCGGTTCGTCGGTTTTTCTCGGTTTTTGCACACCCCTATCACTACTCCTATAGAATAATAAGAACAATAACAATAATAATAAATGGTTCTTTCTATTTATTTAGTACTAATGAATATTCTAACTTAAACTACTATATATAGTTTGTAGTTAGTCTTTTTTGTCACTATTTTATATCGACTTAGACAACTTTTTTTAAGTTCTAGTAGTCATCGTCACGAAACTATCAACTTTTAGGGTGCTAAATAATGAACTATAAAATTAAGATTTTAATATATAGAAAATGAAGACAACAGTCTAAAAATAAAATCAAAATTTTTATTATAAATCAAAAGTTAACAATACAAGCTAATTCTAATCCTAATTAATCATAATATTAATAAACCAAAAAACGAATTCTAATCTTAAACGAAGTATTAGGGATATAACTTTATAAATTAATTAATAGATATTAACGTCAAATACTAAAATGAGTACACAACTTAAAACCCAAGGTTTAAAACTAGTAAACATTAAAACCTAGTGACCAAGAGTTACGGACGAGAAGTGTGTAACGTTGTGAAACTGAATGAACTTAATTTGAAAAAAAAAATTGATCAAGATTTAAGAACTCGAAGTGTAATAGTTTGAAATCTAAAAGAATTAAATTGGAATCAAATTCAAAATATAATGATTAAATGTGTAACATTTTAAAATTTAGGGACCGAATAGAAATTAGATTAAATATTTTTTAACAAATATCAATTTATATCTTTAAACTTTGAGGGTTGTATCAATTTAAACCTTAAACTAAACCTTTATAAAATTAAACTTCAAACTGATAGTTGTATCAATTTAAATTCTGAACTTTCATAAGTATTTACAAATAAAATATAATTGAGAGTTTAAATTGAATTGATACCACTCTCAAAATTCGTAGATTAGATCGATACAATTATTTTTTCTTCAATTTAAAAAAAAAAAACACATAGGAATTTATATAAAAAGAAGAAGTTGAGATTGAGGACAAGAAGATTGAGACAAATAAAGTCCAACTTGGGTTTGGGACATAATCATAACGAAAAACCCACCTTTGAAAGACACCATTTTTATTTTTATTTTTATTGTTTTTAAGTTTTCAGCAAAAAAGTCCCCTAAAAACCCTACATTTTTTAAAATTTTTTGTACTATAAAACAATAATGTTATTATCATCTTCATTTGTTTATGTAAATAATAATAATAATAATTAAAAAAAAATTATATTGAGAGTGTTTCAAGGTTTAGCAGCCATGGTGGAAGATTGATGATGATATTTCACACGCCGGCAGTTTTACTCAAAAACCTCCATTTGGCATTCTTTTACGAGCATCAAGATCACCAAAAATATGTGACGGGTGGTTCAAGTGAACTTAGCTCAACGAAGTTCTCATTGACTTTCTTTTCTAGCTTGAAAGTTCAATTCTTCCATTCCGACACTTGTCTAGCCCGAGTTTGCATTCCCTAATCTCTCTTGGATCTGAAACTCTAAATCCACCCAATATAAATAAAAGAGTCCATAAGCAACGCACCCAAGCTAAGGTTTTCTCTCCACTTATAGCTTGTTCTGATTCTTTGTTATAATACTGACTTGAGCATCGAAGGTTATGTGACAGACATCACATCGATATTCTCTTTTCACATCCTTATATGTTATCGATGGTCACATCCAATAATTTATAATGGGATGAGGGAGAGGGAGAGAGAAAGATAAAAGGGTGGATAGATAGAGAGTTGAAAGTTAAACAAAAGTACAGAACCCACTAGGTTTGTGGGTTTTGAAATGATCTCTCCTCAAACACTTTTATCATCTCTTTTGTCAGACCCCTCAAGTTCTTGCCATTTCCAATACCTTCTCCCCACTTTCATGTTGTTTTTTTCTAAATCTTATTTCATCATACCAGCTTGAATAAAATAATCACATTAAAGTGTTTTTTTTTATATTATTTTTTGAAGTTTTTGGAGGTTCTTGGTGCTGAAGTTTCATTGATATGGATACCTTGTTAAGGTTGGTCAATGATCTTGAATCCTCTGATCAATATTCTTATAACAATTCAAGCAGCAGCTCAAAGAATTCCAGTGACCAAAATCATTATTACTATCTGCAAAACCCACAATCTCAAGAATGCTTCAACAAGTTGTTCATGGAGGATGAAGATCATTTCTCTACATCCTCTTCTTCAAATCATCATCTTCACCACCACCAACTCCGGCAGTTTCAATGTTCCACCACCACGACTAGTACTACATCCACCGGTACGTACGATGTTAAACAACCATCAACATCTTTAAGTTATTCTACTTTTTAAAGAATGTAATCTTTAAAAGCTGTCGTCGATGGATTACGGTATAAAGTTTTTTATCCTAAGCCTTTTCTTTTAAGGTCAAAGTCTATAGTTTCATGTAAAGATTTAAAAGTTTGAGTTGATATATTTAAAAAGAGCATTTCATTAAATTGGACTATTTTTGCACAACTTCTACTGTTAAATATGAGTGTTTCTTTTATGTACTTGGTTTGATGGCTAAACTCCTGTATTTACATGATGGGGTTTAGTTATATTAGAGGAAAATTGGAATTTTTGTCTCTATTATTTATTTATTATAACCTTAACACTTCTCCTTGGTTGAAATTGAAATGACAGTAGTATATATGAATGATAGGGCAGTGTTTGAACATAAGATAGAACATTTGGTTGGTAATCAAAAAGCTTAAATTAATGATCAACATGTTGCAGACATGTTAAAAATCTGACACGAGAATAATAAAGACATTTGGCAAATTTTAATTACTACGCTTATCTCTCTTGTCAATTGATTTTGGGATATACTCTATGTTTATCTAACAGAATATAGTATATTTTTCAGGTACTGCTACTCCAGTTGATCAAGACCTAAACTTTGAATTCGCTGAAGAATGGGCCTCCACAATACTTCTCCAAACAGCTATCGCTATCGTCGACAATAACACTACTCGAATCCAACATCTCATGTGGATGTTAAACGAACTCGGTTCTCCATACGGCGACATTGATCAAAAGCTAGCATTCTACTTCCTTCAAGGCATGTTTAGTCGCGTCAGCAACTCCGGTGCCAAGTGCTACCGAACCTTGACAGCGGCATCGGAGAAACGGTTGTGTTTCGAGTCGATGAGAAGAATGGTGTTGAAATTTGAGGAGGTGAGTCCATGGATGAGATTTGGCCATGTTGCTTCAAATGCCTCCTTAATGGAAGCTTTACAAGGTGAAAAGAAGTTGCATATAATTGATATAGCTGGAAATTACTCCTCATTTTGCACTCAATGGCCAACTTTTATCGAAGCTTTGGCAACCCAATCGGACCAAACTCCCCACCTCACTCTAACAACCTTGATTGCAACCAAATCGGAAGGAACCCTGCGAGCTCATAAGGTACTCTAACCACTTTTCTTTTTTAATACAACATCTCAGAAAAATACTTCTAAGTGATTTAAAACGAGATTACGATTAAGTTCTTGTACTTTCAGTTTTGTAATAATTTAATCTCAAAAGTAAAAGATTCTTCAAAATTAGATAAACTTTTATTATTGTATGAGATATGTTATTAGAATTCATCTCGTATGGAGCTAGCTCCTATTATGAAGGCGAAAGTGAAAGTTGTCCTACTTTCTAAATTTTGAGATCATTTTCCTTTTGAACTTTTAAAGTGGGTCTAAAACACATAATTTGTAACAATGATAACTCCTAAACATACAACTTAATATCAAACCATTACAACATAAGTAGATTGACACAAAGATTGATATCTCAGTTAAGTGCATATAGAATCACGTACGCACTTTATGAGTTTATATGTCTAGTGATCACTGCAATTACAACGAGGTATGATAGACTCATTGCTTATATCATTATGGTTTCACTTCCCATGGATATTAATTGAAATATTGTAATATTATTATTACTCATTTAAAAAGAAAATACAAATACTTCCACTAATATTTTGGACATAAATGCATTAATTTCAGAAAATGATGAAAGAAATAAGTAGAAGACTAGAGAGATTCGCAAGGCTTATGGGAATTCCCTTCAAATTCAGACCCATTTTCCACTACGGCGACGTTTCACACTTCGATTTTACACATTTACCCCTCAAGCACGACGAGGCCGTCGCCGTCAACTGCTCCGGCACCTTGCGCTCCGTCGCCCCCCTCCACAACCGCCGCGATTTTCTCATATCCTTATTCCGATCTTTGCGGCCCAAGATTATCACCGTCGTAGAGGAGGAAGCCGATCTCGACGCCCACGGCGGCGCCGACGACTTTGTCAAACACCTTCAGGAGTGTTTACGGTGGTTTAGGCTTTACTTCGATTCCTTGGACGGAAGTTTCCCGATCGCCACTGACGAGCGCTTAATGATTGAACGCGCTGCTGGACGCGCCGTCGTGGACTTGCTTGCACGCGGGCTTTCGGAATCGGTGGAGAGGCGTGAGACGGCGGCGCGTTGGGCGCGTCGTTTGTATGACGGTGGTTTTAAACCGGTGTCGTGTAGTGAGGATGTAAATGATGATGTACGCGCGCTTTTAAGGAGGTATAAGGATGGATGGACGGTGATGGACGGCGACGGAGCCGGAGCCGGGATGTTCTTGGCTTGGAAGGGTCAGCCGGTGGTTTGGGCCGCCGCGTGGATGCCTGGACAGGTAGACGGAGAGAAGTCACACGTGTGACATTTGGCCTTCGCACGTGCTTTAGTGTGTTATTTATTGGAAGACAAAAATTTGATTCGAGATTTAAATAAAGAATTAAATTTGGGGATCCCATTTTTTAGCTTGTGATTGTTTTTTTTAATACAAGTTGGAGCTGAAGGATTTGAACTCCCCGGGGAACCAGTAAATACTTCTGCCACGAAAAAAGGTTGTGATAAGAAACGCTCAATTTTTCGTGTTCGTGCTACGGTTAAGCGATCCTTTTCGGATAATTCGTCCAACCCAAGGATAGCTATAATGTCTCGCAGTTCTTTGTAACGTTGTAAAGTTTGTTTAACTCTTTGCGCAGTTTCATAATGTTCTTCACCAACGATTCTCGGTTGTAGCATAGCAACCATAGTTGAGGTTGAATCTAAAGGATCTACTATTTGATAGATACCTTTGGCAGTTAATCCTCTTGATAGTACGGTAGAGACTTCTCAGTCTTCAAGTACATATAAAGTTGCAGAAAGCTCTTATTGTTGGTTTTCAAATATAGCAAAATAAATTAAAATATTTATAAATATAACAAAATTTTACTTGATAGACCGCAATATAAGTCTATCACTAATATCTCTGATAGATTATGACATATTTGTAATTTTTTTAAAATATTACTATACACTTGATTATTATCTCTAAAATTGCAATACATTATTGTAACTCTTGTAAATATTTTCATCAGTTTTGTCATTTAAACCCATTTCTCTTCTTTTCTTTAAATTCATAGAGTTGAGAAAAATATATCTTTAAATAGTAATAGCCAAGCTAGCTCAATGACAATTGCCTTTATCTTTGAGGTTGAAGATTCGATCTCCATCTCAAAGTTGTACTACAAAAAAAGGGGTTGTAAGAAGTATTCTTATGTTTTACTATCATTCGTATATATCCCTTAGTAAATTTGATACGAAAATTTGAAATCTTCACGCTCCAACTCGGACGAGGTTGAATATCTACTACAATATCTTCCTTGTTATGAACTTAAACATTGTTTCGTATGCTCCTCTTGTTGGCCATACTGTTGAATGAACTTGTAATGAGATTTTTGGAGATC
The DNA here is from genome assembly GCA_037974625.1 of Cucumis cinereus. NCBI lineage: Eukaryota > Viridiplantae > Streptophyta > Magnoliopsida > Cucurbitales > Cucurbitaceae > Cucumis > Cucumis cinereus. The sequence goes on along the minus strand of JBBPDJ010000003.1, from coordinate 1,424,890 downwards.
ATAAAATTATAACCCAAGATCTCAAGTATGAACTAATAGAAACTACAAGCATAATATCATCCTTATTAATTTATTTTAAAAAAAAAAAAAAAACATGTAAAATCCTTCGAGGGTTAAATATTTTGTGGCTATAACAGGAACTTGTAAACATTGTTGCATTGGTGAGCAAAACAGTTAGGAGACAGAAAGAATCAAAAAAGAACTTTCTTATATGGTACATTGAGGGGGAAATTTAAGAACAATTTGTATCATTTCAATGAATTCCAGCCTTGAGGAAGCCTCCACTTTCTATGCCAATATATAGACACTCTTGACCACAGAGGGAACCCAAAATTGTAGTCAAGAGGTTGATCCACAAGTCCTCCAACCATCAATGGCAACCACACGTACCTCGAGTCTCTAAGATCGGCAGGGTTCCATCGGTCTGCCATGAAAATAAACAAGTTGGGATATGAAGAAGGTACAGGAATAACATATGTGCTCTGAGACAAGAATGTTGCCAGTCGAAACATCTTGTTTTCTCCTATACATGGGTTTCCCATTGTCTCCCATGGACCCATTATCGACTCTGCTGCGTGTGCCAGTGCCTCGTTCGGTGCCCATCCCGTGCATCCTGATGTGATCATATAGTAAGTTCCCTGATGTTTGAACAAAGCTGGTGCTTCTCGATGTTGGCCGATGAGAATCCTTCTCGCTACATTGGTCACGTCGAGATAATCTTCTGAGAGGGGTCCTATATGAAGCTCACTATTGACTTCGGATGAGTAAATGAGATAGGCTGACCCATTGTCATCTTTGAAGATTGTCATGTCTCTACTGTCAAACCCATGTGGTCTTTTGCTATGGAGATAATGGAATGGACCGGTTGGGTAATCACTGATGGCAACACCAACAGAAGCCTTTGTATAGTTCACATTATCAATATGCATCCACATTACATATTTTCCAGTCCCTGAATTGTAGATTACTTTTGGCCTCTCGAGCACATTCGATTTATGAAGATCATGGTTCTCATCTGTTTCTTCCGCTGCCAAAACAATGCCTTCATTTTTCCAGGTCCACAAGTCTTTGGAAGAGTAGCAACCGACTCCTATAATGTCAACCTAATCATAAAATGCCAAAATGTTAGACTTATAGGATAGTTCCGAAGGCTAATTTGTTGCTCATTTAGAGAATGATTTAATTATTCAAGTGAAAAAGATGAAAAGACAGCAGAAGTTAATAGTGAAATATTAAAACAAAGAACCTGAATCACAAGATGAATAAAAGACTGTAGAAACTAAGAAGCACAGGTACAAACACGACACAAAACAAACATAGCAACACATCATTTTTAAAAAATCTAGGGCGACAGCACAACAATGATACGTTTATTAAAATATACACTTTTATACTAGAAGAAAATTCAAAGTAAATGGGTTAGATGAATTTATATGCTTAAAAAATTAGTTTGATGTATTTCACATTCAAAATTTATTATTATTCTCATTTATGTGTCTTTTTAGTCTACTCAACCGGTGTCCTATGCATGGTAACACAATTGTTTCACTAACCAGTGTTTGATATGTGACCAACAAGTGACATAGACACGCTAGCCAAACTATAGTGTCCCCGCTTCTTAAGAGGAAAATGTGACAAATTTAATGCTGGTGGCACAGAACTAAAGAAGGACGACAAAAGAACAAGAGTACTCAACAATAGAGTTCAATGACTACAATGGAAATGAATATGAACATCAAAACAAGCAGAGAACGCAAAGAAAACCATAAGTCGTGGCTATTCAAGAAAGCCACTTCTCCTCTAGTGCTTTCTCACTCCCAATACATTCCTCACAAAAACTTGTTTAATAGGAGGTCTCACAGATTCATTCACATAGCCAAAGCCAAACAAAACAACAAAAGAAGGATTACAAAAAGACCTTCCGGTCTAAATTAAAATGGAGTCTTATGGACTAATTACTAAAAAGCCTATGCTGAACACTCCAAGTAAAGGAAGTAAGCTATAAAAAATAACAAAAGAAAGAAAAAAGAAGAGTTCTTATCATAAAAAGAAAACAATAATTGACATTGGACATTGCCATAATAGAGAAGATACTATTGTTCATAATGGAAAATGAAGGAAAGAAACAAATGAGGAAAAAAGACTGAAGTACTAATCAAAGTCTGTTGTTTCCATACAAGATCATAGAGATGCACACCAAGAGTTTATGCAATAGAAAATTTGTTACCCATGGAAGCATAAGACTAGCATAACAGAAAATGGAGGTCCAAAAGACAGAGTATAGCTTTTACCCGTGCAGCTCCCTTTTCGTGAGCATGGTAGGTGGGGCCATCTTTATACTCTCCATACCAATAGTATGTTTCAGATCTTTCATCGAATAACACTCCACCTCCGTGAGCTTGTATGGGATGCCCTCCAGTATCTAGCCAAACTCTCCCTGGATAATAGAACATACTATCATTTCCCGTGATCATTGGATCAATGGAAGTTTTATTATTAGGAAAGAACTTGTGCCTAAGCTGTGAATCTTCATCAAGAAATTCATCAATCAGTGGGGTCGTTCTCTTTGGTCTTCGCTTCGGTGCACGTCGAGATCTCTTATGGCGAGGGGGAATTTGAATGTTTTCTTCTTCCACCTCTTGAAGTTCTCGTAAGTGAAGGTGACGACTTGTTCGAATTTGGATACCCTGGCCTATCTCATCTTTGCGGCTTATAGGAGAAAATAAATTCACCAAAAGAATGCAAACCATTAGACTTCCAATTACCACAGATATCAAACATTTGCTCCCCGAATCGCAACATAAAGTAGTTGATTTCCTGAATTTGTTCCTCATCTCCGTACTCTCGTCCTTTTATCTCCTAGACAATTAAGCATTTAAGACAACAAAACCTATAATGTTTCATACTTCGATGGCAAAGATTCTTGTAATGGAGGGCGTAAATTGATATACTAGCAAAAGTTCATTGTTTGGCTTAAATTGATACAGGCCCTTGAGTAGGGTTGTAAATTGCTATATTTGCTATTTATCCGATTCGAAACGAAAACAGTATAATTGCACAACAAAATCATGCACAATGATCACAATTACCACAATTATCCCAGAGAAATGGAAAATGTAGAAATGAAGAAGCCAAGTGTAGCATTGTTACCACTCCAACATCGCTGAAAGTTGAGGCTAAGAAATGGAAAAGACTAATAACGATGAAACAATGGCCAAATATGAACCACAACTTAAATGAACTATTAAGGCCTAATTCCAAACAAGAATCCATTCCAAAAATCACCAAACAACTTAAGTTTGACCTTGATCCAAGATCACTTCCAAACTTCACAAAAAAAAAAAAAAAAAAAAGAAAAAGAAAAACCCAATCTAAACACAAACCACAAATAAGAGTTATAAATCCAACTTTCAGCAATCAAAACAGAATCTAGAGGGCCTTGGAGCGTTAATACTTACTAAAAATGTCCAAAAATTCCGGTTCCCATGCTGAACAGCTGCTCCGATTACCTCAAAACTTCAATGGGTAAAATAATACTTAGACCAAATAAGATCCTACAAAAAACAATCCAAAATATCCAAAATCTTACCAAACAGCACGATTCCGGCAACGGCGGCGGAACACAGGCGAACATGTCCGGAGGGTGGGGGACGAGTGGCGGAAAACGGCGACGTGAGGGCGGCGCGACTACTGACAACCGGGTGAGAGAGAAAGGAAATGGTGAGACAGATTGAATGATTGGTACTGTCTTCCTTAAAAAAAAGTACATCTGATATTAATGTTGAAGGATGAGCTAAGTTTGACTTACTTCAATTAAAGATGATTTCCAAAATTTTCAAACCAAATCCAACCAAACATAAATATATCTTAAAAATTATCTTAATTGGATTTAGGACAATTAAATAAAATTCAATAATTTAATTTATACTTTCGTAACTGGGTAATTATTTGATTTTTTATCTTTTAATTATTTTTTAGAATTAAGTTTATAAACATTATTTTCATGTCCAAATTTATTCATTTGTAATTAAAAAAGTCAAGTCAAATTTAAAAAAAAAACATTTTTTTAAAAAAAAATTGGATAAGAATTCAACGTACTTAAAAAAAGATGCAAATTATCGTTAAAGAATGGGAAGGAAGATGGCCTTAGTTTTCAAATGCCAAAAATAAATAACAAAATAGTTCTATTTACTCAGAGCTCGAGATGTTACAATATTAGTTCATGACTAGAAAGTGAAGAACATAATCAAATGAGAAAGGAAGAAATGAAGAAGAAACCTTTTAAGCCTTCCTGTCAATGTCGGAGAAAATGGAGAAATGTGAAGTATTTCGAAGCTTTTACCCCGAGTTAAATATTCATTATGTAAAATAGTTTGGTTTTTTCATAAATAGCCTAATGTGCTAAGATTTTTCATAAATGTCAGACTCAATTGTCTTATACACCCTTGCCATAATTATGAGGTTTAAAAAAAAAATGAAAATACACTTTTGAAAAAATATAAAATCATTTGTCAAAATTTATTTTTTTTCCTTAACGGTTTATTTTCAAACAGACGACCAAAGAAAACGTTCAACCACTGAAGAAGAAGCTCATTTTCAACCGTTATAGTTTCAATTGTGATTTTCTCGCAAAGAAGATCACAAATATAACACAGTATATATTGAAAAAAGTTGTCAGATTGGGAAATTATATGTAATTTAAAAAGGTTATCATGAATATATCATATTATATATTTGAAAAATATACTATAAAAAGTAGTTGTATATGAGAAGTATACTATAAAAAACTAATCGCATATGAAAATATTGCAAAAAAAAAAAAACATAGTATATACAAAAAACTCATTGCATATCATGATACAAAACTGAACTGAATGTATCGTGAAAAATGTATCTTCAAAGAAACGAGGAATGCCTTGTTGAAAAAAAAAACAAAAAATAATATGTATAACAAATATAACTAAAATAAAACTATATGAAATATACTTAACCAACAAAATCTTTAAAATGAAAGAATAAATATCAATATAAATCAAATAATAAAATAACACACGTTAATTTGTAGCCACAAATATTAATTACAAATCATATTTGATAATATTTAAAAATATTTTCGATTAAAATTTAATATAATTAAATGATAAGAATTTATTAAGGAAAAGAATGATTATTAAGGTTAATTTTATTTTAAAATTAAAAGAAAATCTAATAGTGAAATATATCTCGAGATTAGAATGTTTGTGAAATGCCTAGATGTTTCTTAAAAAAATATATCATATTTAGACCGGAGGGTAAAAAGGTTGAGTTACAAGTTTAATCTCACAACGATCTTCATTCTCCGCAATAAAAGGTTTGTAATTGCGATCTAAATCCCATACTATCAATGTTGAGATTGTAACTTCATTTCCATAGCAATTGATGGTAACCATTTCTCTCCTCTTACCTTTTTCAGTTCTGCTACCCTTTCTTCCTCTCTTTTGGCTGCTGCTTTCACTGCTGCTTCTTTAGCTTCAAGCCGAGCAATCGACTTCTCACACGCACGTTTCGCAGCACTTATTATGTCTTCTCCTTCAACAGCCACGGATTGGAGCTGCTGTTTGAACTTTATGGTGGCAGCAAAAGAAAACAGTAATATTAACAAAATGTGGATGAATGATGATAAACAAGAGAATTTGGATCAAAGTGATGCCAACCTTCTTTGATTTCTCGTTGATTTCTTTCCCTGGTAGAATTTTTGGTCTCTTTGTGGGACGTGGAAGCTCGTCTGAAGGCATTATACATATAACAATCAGAGAACTGTATAACATTGAATAGATATACGCTTGTATACTTGATGTTCTAATTAGAATAGAGCAAATATAGCATCATTCACAAGGTCATAACGGATTCCACATTTTCCTACTAAAGATGTGACAACCTTTTCAATAGAGCAGATGCATAAGGTGTGTGCCTATCTGTTGCAAATGCTTTTTTTTTTTTTTTTTTCTTTATAAGTTGTTCCATGTTACTTGATAGCTCCTCGTCAGTTTTTTTTTTCTTTTCCTTTTAAAAGAACATATTTTGTTCAGATGCTAAAAGGTTGGTATGCCATCGACTCAAAGAACAAAGAGTGATTACAAAACAATAAAGCAATCATTGCTAAACTGTAACACCCAGAGATCGAAAAAGAATTGCCCACATCTAAAGACTACAAATCTCAACTATAGAAGAGACTTTGGCGGGAACTAAAGGAGAAGATACTATACTAGTGCTATTACTGCATTAGACTCTGTTTCAAATGACTCGTTGGGTTCACTATGAAATAGATGCAGTTTCTTAACACAATCTTCACTTCATCCCCCTTTAGAACAAAAGGCTATATCATCAAAATTTCCATCACCCTTAATAAAGATCTATATCCCTATTTGTGAGGTTTACAACCTCCTTGTACCATACCCAAAAAAATAATTTCTCTCGATAGAACCTAAATATCTGGAAAGATAAATGATGACCAAAAACAAGATAAACCACGAGTTTAAAGTACACCCTCCCTATCTTGAGATCTCTCTCAAGCCCTAAATAGCTCACCAAAATATTGTTTATCCTCCTTCCCTTTCAAGATTTTAGTACATCTATTTATAACTAAAATCTTGAAAGGTATTTTACGCACCGATCGTTATTGATCAAGAACAACTTGCCCTAAGGCCATTACAGTGATTTCCCTACCTGTTTTAAATGGTTCAGATCTCTCTTCTCTCTCAAGGAATCACTCCTAAAACGAGCTACCCTCCACTTCTAAATTCACCTTCTAAGATACTGGGGAATTGGTACGCACCAATCATTGTTCTAAATTCACCTTCTAAAACGAGCTACCCTCCACTTCTAAATTCACCTTCTAAGATACTCGAATCAATCGTTAGAGGTCTAACATTACCCTCTGCTTCTAAATTCACCTTGTTCTCAAGGTGAAACATGGGGAATTGGTACTTGCAATCATTATGTTCTCCCAAGTGGCCTCATGTTCAGGCAATCCCTTCCAGCTAATGAGGACCTCCCAAGCGCCTGTGGAAGAACTATTGCAATTGCAGTATCCATACACCTCCATTGGTTTTGTTATCCATTCAAACAAATCCGACAGATTAGAAGCATCTGATTGCACATCGTAGTGCTGTCCCAAACTCCCAAGGCACGTTTAAGATGGGAAACATGAAAGATAGGGTGAATAAATGTACCTTCGGGTAGTTGTTACTTGTTTTCAAAGGTTCGCTTATACTAGTTCATATTCGTTTAAGCTTTAAGATATCCAGAATCAGGCGTTAAGTATAAGCATCAAAATATCACTAAGTTTGTCTTCTAGCTTCTTCAAATAAGAAAATATAGTTAAAGTACTTACCCACGTGATCAAACACAACCCCCACTGGAGCATTTTTAAACAAACGAATTCCACCTTCGCTGGATTTGGAATCGTCATCACAAGGAACAGCATTGGAATGTTCCACCAACTCTAGAGTAGTTTCCAAAATATTATCCAATAGCTTTTGTGCCTGCAAGTCAAGGAGCCCATCAGTCAGACGTTGAAAGAAATGACAATATAGACACCGTCTTCATGCAGGCAAAAAAGAGGGGAAGGGTAGAAGACAATAAGTAACATCCATGTTTACACCAAAAGAATGCTTCGTAGTAAACACGAATACATGTTAGAAGTTTTGTGTTTCTATGATTAACGGAGTGTCTTGCCAGAAATCTTTTCAAGTGGATGATACATGTCTAGTTACGGGCATAAAGTTACCATGTCCAATGGTTTAGCCAATATATTTGAGTGTGCGTAAATGATCAAGATTCAAGAGATCAAAAAGTATACCACTTGATAAGCCATATTCTTAGTTGAGCTACTTCTCTATTGTCACTATATACTTGCAATGAATCATCAAAAAAGAAGATGATGTCTAATATGAATCGTCAAATTTGATGAATTGGTTATTTGTTAAGTATTCAAGTGTCTAAGTCTATCATTTGTAGTGGATGTCCTGTTTCTTTGTAATTCTCTTTACTTTTTTCTTTCCACTCCTTCTGGAGTTTGAACCCTTAGATCAATAAAAGGTACATAAGCCTTCAAATTCACACTATCAACCAATATGCAGAAGTTCATTGTCATGAAGTAATAAATTTATGAAACTCCACATAACTCCCGGCCTTCACGGCAAAACAAAAAACATAGTAATCACAAATAAATAAACACATTATTCTAGCTTCGCTAAAGATTTGACAATCTAAATAACATTACATCTCAATCATTTCCTAATCCAAGAGCTCCAACTCAAAAGAAGCGCAAAATGTAATTCAAAGTAAGTAAAAGAATAAGCAAAACTATACAAAGACGATTGATTGTAGGAAAAGGAAAGATGATGGTACCGACCTTGATTTGATATTGCTTGGGCGGGTGAACACCGAGATTAAGCTCAAAATCGTCATCACAGTTTGAAGTTTTGGTTGTGGAAGTAGCAGGAACACCATTAGTTAAGGACGAGATAAACACAGACGAGACAGCAACAGAATCAATGGCAGCTCTCCATTGGGCGTCGCCGTCTTCCTCTCCGCTGCTGCTGTCGCCACGGTAGTGGTCGCTCCTCCGATCACCCATTCCTTTTGCCTAAATCGGGTTATTGGGCTTTGCTTTGTGAAAACCCCATAAACGGATAAAACGGCTCATTTGAGAAAGGGCTCTTAAATTTGATAGTTGACATTAGAAATCATATTTTAATTTGTCCTTGGAAAAAATGGCAAATCAACATTTTTTTTTAATGAAAAATAAATAATTATGAATTTGTCAAATAATATAATATGAGATTTGGAGATTCAAATAAAAAATTATTATTACAAATTTGAAGAGTTTTTCAAATTAAGACGAAAATATTCTTTTGAAAAACGATGTTAAACATGACTAAATATCTAAATGTGTTTGATGGATTAATTATAATGCAATTCGTGTAGATAACTATAATACAATTAAACAAAATAACGAGGACATTTTAGGATTAACAGAAAAAAGACTCACGTCTTAATTAATCTTTGTAATGCTTATAAGCTCTATTATTATGACCACATTTAGAGTTCATAGTCAAAGGTTATGGAAATGGATCGTATTCATTATTAAAAATAGAATATATACTTTGGATGAATATGACAATTTTCAAATGGATATAAACCAAGCACATCTTCACCCGGAACATTTCATAGAGATTGAATGTAATTTGAGAAGATAACCGGTTAATTACGCCTTTTATCCAAACTCAAAGTTTAGGGACCGAAATGAGTTTTAAACTTCATTAAAATAAGATGTTAGGGAAAACGAAATCCTTAACCCACTATCCCAAAAGGGAAAGAGGAGGGTAAAATTGGAAGCCTACCATCATAATATTATTAATCAAACAAAAATAAATAAATAAACGTATAAATTCTCTCAAGGGTAATATTTATTTTTTCCTATAATATGAAGTAGTGAACATTATTGGATTGGTATGAAAAACTGTGAGATATCCAAAGAATAAAACAAAGACCTTTATTATATGATACACTGAGGAGGAGATGTTGAGAACAATTTGTATCATTTCAATGAATTCCAGCCTTGAGGAAGCCTCCACTTCCTATGCCAATATATAGACACTCTTGACCACAAAGGGAACCCAAAATTGTAGTCAAGGGGTTCATCTACAAGTCCTCCAACCATCAGTGGCAACCAAACGTACCTCGAGTCTCTAAGATCGGCAGGGTTCCATCGGTCCGCCATGAAAATAAACAAGTTGGGATATGAAGGTAGGGGAAGAACAAATGTGCTTTGAGAAAAGAATGTAGCCAATCGGAACATTTTGTTTCCTCCTATACACGGGTTTCCCATTGTCTCCCATGGACCCATTATTGACTCAGCTGCGTGTGTTAGTGCCTCGTTGGGTGCCCATCCCGTGCACCCTGATGTGACCATATAGTAAGTTCCCTGGTGTTTGAACAAAGCTGGTGCTTCTCGGTGTTGGCCGATGAGAATCCTTCTCGCTACATTGGTCACGTCGAGATAATCTTCCGAGAGAGATCCTACGTGAAGCTCACTATTGTCTTCGGAGGAGTAAATAAGATAGGCTGTACCATCATCATCTTTGAAGATTGTCATGTCTCTACTGTCAAATCCATGGGGTCTTTTGCTGTAGAGATAATCGAATGGACCGGTTGGGTAATCACTGATGGCAACACCAACAGAAGCCTTCGTATAGTTTACATCATCAATATGCATCCACATTACATATTTTCCAGTCCTTGAATTGTAGATTACTTTTGGCCTCTCGAGCACATTCGATTTATGAAGATCATGAGTCTCATCTGTTTCTTCCGCTGTCAAAACAATGCCTTCATTTTTCCAGGTCCACAAGTCTTTGGAAGAGTAACAACCGACTCCTATAATGTCAACCTAATCATAAGAATGACAAAATGTTATAGCGTAGTTGCTAAGGCTAATTTGCTCGTGTGAGAATAAATTAGTCAAGAGAAAAAGGAGAGAAGGGAACATAAGTTAATAGTGAAATATTAAAACAGTGAACCTGAATCACATGATGAACAGAAGACAGTGGAAAAGGTAATCAATTTAAAGCTAGTAGCACAGGACTGAAGAATATCAGATCGTAAAGGAAGTCACAACCAAACAATCGTTGGTTTTAAGAAGCATTAGATAAATATTACATCCAATGAACTGCCTAGTATCAACTATCAATCGTTGGAGCATAGAGTATTAGCCTTAAAATCAGAAGGATAAAGGATGAGGGCCTCTATCTGATTGAGGGTTGGTGGATTTTCTGATAGCATATCCAATCTTGCACTTTAACAGGCTGAACATAGAATGATGTGATGGGATTGAAGATATAGACCACGTAATATGTTTTAGATAGAAACAACTTCTTTCATTAAGGAAAAAAAATGAAAGATACAAGGCATACAAAAAAGTCAAACCCACAAAAACCCACTAAAGAAAGGGTTTCCAACGAAGTAAAATGTTGCATGGGTCATAATTTACAAAAAGTCTTCAATATTGAAGCCCAAAGAGAAACGTGAAATTTCACGGACCTCACCAGAGATCAAACTTCACCGGGTCCCTCTCCACACCTCAAAATGCTCTATCATTCCTCTCCCCAAAGAGAATCATTATTTATAAGTATTAAAATCTTTTTGCTCCACTACTACTATTCTTACCTACAATATAGGCTTTTTTTTTTAGACAAGAAACATTTCATTGATAATATGAAATAAAGGGGAAACCCCAAACACCTAAAGGTGGTTACAAAAAGTTTGCCAGTTGGCGACTAAAACATCTAAGCTATAATTCTTAAAAGGTTGTCCAGA
>JBBPDJ010000003.1:1398965-1410724 GCA_037974625.1 Cucumis cinereus | reverse complement strand
TTTTCTAATCACCAAGGACTTCTTGTCCAAGCCCGAGGGGGTTTTAAAAAAAAAAAAAAAAAAAAAAAAAAAAAAAAAAAAAAGAAAGAAAGAAAAAGTTGAGCAGTTGAGTTAGTGCCATGTTGGCCCTGTTTCTGGATTCAGCTTAAAGAAATCAAATATAATTTTAAAAGGGATGGTCTAGGGACTAGTAATTTAGACAAATTATGTCAATTTGCAACTTTTTCATGTGTTGCGGAAAGTCTCAGCTCAGCTGTGTTTAAGCTTTTCCAAAGCCAAGCTGATTAGGAAGAGAGAGAATATCAACTGACTCTTTAACTGCGCACATTTAACAATGAAAGTCCTGTTTTATCTAAATTCCATTTCTTAACCTCCCATCCCAAAATCAGCATACTCTCAATCAGCTCCAAAAGAGATAGAGAACAAAGTGTACTCACTTCTTTCCCCTTAAATTTTTTCTCAATGTTATCCTCCTAAGACATTGAAGTAATAGGATTCATAAGTTGGAGGCACCCAAGCATCACATACCATCTAAAAACCTAATAAGATCCACTTGGGCGCGGACCATATCAAGAGTGGAATAAGGTAAGAACTGATGAACTAGAAGGAAATCAACATAAAACGGTCACCAGAGCTGATACTTCATGTTTGAGAAGATAAAGACATAAAGTCAATCAAACCACCATGGAGCAACAAATGACTTTTTTTAAATGATAAGAAATGGAGAGATTCATTCAAAGAGCCAAAGACAAACAAAAAAAAACTAGGAGACGAAGGGATAAGCTATACCTTGTCCTAAAAGAAGGATTACAGAAAAACCTTCAAGTCCAAACTAAAATGACGGAGTCTGTGAAGTAATTACTAAAAAACCTATGCTAAAAACTCCAAGTAGAAGCAGTAAGCTATACAAAATAACAAAAGAAAGAAGAAGCAGACTTCTTATCTGAAAAAGAAACAATGATCGACATTGGAAGTTCCCATATATATAATAGAGAAGACACTATCGTCAATAATGGAAAAGGGGGGATAAAACACTGAAGTACTGATCAAAGTTTGTTGTTTCCACACAAATTCATAGAGATGCACGTCAACTGTTTATGCAATAGGAATTTTTCTTTACCTAAGGAAGCATTAGACTAGCATTATAGAAAATGAAGGTAGAGTATAGCTTTTACCCGTGCAGCTCCCTTTTTGTGAGCATGGTAGGTGGGACCATCTTTATACTCTCCATACCAATAGTATGTTTCAGATCTTTCATCAAATAACACTCCACCTCCGTGAGCTTGAATGGGATTCCCTTCAGTATCAAGCCAAACTCTCCCTGGATAATAGAACATACTATCATTTCCCGTGATCATCGGATCAATGGAAGTTTTGTGATCAGGAAAGAATTTGTGCCTAAGTTGTGAATCTTCATCAAGAAATTCATCAATCAGTGTGGTCGTTTTCTTTGGTTTTCGCTTTATTGCACGAGGAGATCTCTTACGGGGAGGGGGAATTTGAATGTTTTCTTCTTCTACCTCTTCAAGTTCAGGAAAGTGAAGGTGATGACTTGTTCGAAGTTGAATACCCTGACCTGTCTCATCCGCAGGACTTATAGCAGAATATAAATTCAGCAGAAGAATACACCCAATAAGACTCCCAATTACCACAGAAATCAAACATCTGCTCCCCGCATCACAACGTAAAGCAGTTGATTTCCTGCATCTGTTCCTCATCTTCATTCTCTCGTCCTTTTTATCTCCAAGATAATTCCGCATTTAAGAAAATGAAACCTATAAGATTCAACAAATTCAAACAAACATAAGTCACATGATTTCTACTATAGTATAACGACAAAACCAAAACACCCAATCTCGAAAGGTCATCAACTATTGCAGTTAAATAAAAACTACACCAAATAAACATCATAGACACAAATATGGAAATCTTGACAGAACATATAATAAGCAAACACCCATTTCAGAAAAAGGGATAAACAAACGATGTAAGATGAGGAAAGTAAACATCGATGTTTAAATTACAAACGCAACATCCATTAGACGCCGGATTATATCCAATTAGCTCATGAAAATTGAGCATTGATGAACCACAACTCAGAAATCAAACCCCATCAAACACAACATACATTCAACAACAAAGATGAAGACAAAAAGCAGAAAGATCAAGAGAATTGAAGAAACATAACGAACCAGTAACAGAAACAAAACAAACCTGAAAACCCACAAACTAAAAACGAGGAAAAGTTGGAAGACATAGGATTCCGATCGTAAAATGAGTCCCGGCAAGCAGTAATTGGACCCAAATCCTTGCAATTCTTCTTCTTTAAAGAGGTTCAAAAATGGAGTCGGATTCAGAAATTGAGTTAGAGAATGAAGAATTGGAAGAAGAAGAAGAAGAAGTTGGGATGTTGGATTTGAATTTGGTAAGAATGTGGATGGATTTGGATAGTGACTTCGACTTATGAACAAAGATCTTGCGAGTGTCTTGCAGTCATTTTTAAGAAATGTCTTAACATTTCTCCATAATACACCAAAAATTCCACTACTCTTCTTACGCCTACGACCTAGCTTTTTTTTCCCTTTTTTTTCTTTTTTTCTTTTTTTTTCTGGAAATTACAAATATTTCCACTTTTGGGAAAATTAAATTTGTAGTCCCCAAGTTTAGAAGAAAACGTGCTTTTGGTCCTTAATTTTAAAAAATGTATCTTTTTAGTCCATAAGTTTATGAAAATAGATTCATTTAGTCTATCAATTTTCAAATTTTACATTTTTAATTTCTTAATTTTAAAAATATAAGTATAAAAGATTTTAGAAGTATTTTTTGTTTGATTTTTTAAAAATAATTATATGATATTTAAAATTAGAACAAATAGTTGTAGATATGATATGATTTTAAAAAATTGTTTTTCTAATTTAAAATATTATATAATTATTTAAAAGAAAAGTATAAATTTATTTAAGGAACTTTTTAAACTTGTTTTTAAAAATTCATGGACTAAAAATGTAACTTTCGAAAATTCGAGGGTCAAATGGTTATAATCTTATAAAATTGTGAACTAAAAAGGTACATCTTTAAAACTTATGACCAAAAAATTGGTAATTTTCCTTTTATTTTTAAATAAAATTACAATTTTTATCTCTCTAGAACAACATTTTAATGTTGACTCCTATATTTGGTAATATGACCAAATTTTTACCCTAGACTTTCTATATTTTTCAAAGATAGGCGTTACATTTAATTTAATGTTTGCTATTTGTATTTATTAAGAAGGTTTTATTTTAGTGCATTGAATATAAGCTAATTAATAGAAGTATTGTTTTTTTTTTAAATAATTTAATTGAAATAAATAATTAAAAAAATTGTTGTAGCAAAATGTTGTTTTTTTGGATTTTTTATTATTATTACATTGTAATTAAAAAAAAATTAACATCATAATTTATAAATTATTTAATTTTAAACTAAGAAACCAATTTGCACGAGAGTGAAGTTGTTTTTTGAGAAATCATTAAAAAGAGTTCCATAATACCCTATTGAGAAACAATTGTTTAAAATTTGTTTCGTATTATATTTATAACTTATAAAACTAGTTGCAGTTATCCAACGCAAAAAAGTAATAGAAAACATTTTTAATCTGCCTTATTACGCTAGTTGCAGTGTTATGATCTGTTGATCATTAGTACATGCCTTAGTTAGTTAAGTTACACTCAAATTAACGTATAAATTTAAGATTCGGTTAAGCGTACGTAAATGGGTACACGAAAAAATCAATATAACTATGAAGAGATCTAACGTCTTTCATTTGCAAGTGAGACACTTACAAAAACAAAACACTGTCATGCTTCAAAGACTTGTTGAATAGCTGCCACAACTCTATCAGCTACTTCCTGTCCAAACAATCTTGGCAAACTAGAACCTAAATCTATGTCAATAGTTTTCTTGTTAACTAACTCATCTCTTTTCTCAATCTCAACTCTTTCCATCAATCCAACCTCTCTCTCCTTGCAAGCACATTCATCAATCCATACTCGAACCACATCTCTCGCGATGGGACCGACGTGGTTCTTTATAATCTCCTCCATGCGTTCAGGTCCACTTGATTCTGTATCGATACGAGAGATTATGGAAGTTGGAGAAACTAAGGAGCGGAAGAAAAGCGAGGACATGACATACGGTCGAGTCTCGGGAAGTTCTTCGATGGTTTTGCGGTAAGTGTCTAATCTTGTGTCTTCGTAGAACGTTTGGAGGTAGTCGGGATTGAGGACGAGATCCTTTCGAGGAGGAAGATCGAGAATGAGAATGAGGGAGGTTGGAGAGCTTTGGATGAACTCTATGAGGAAATTTGGAGCATCAGTTGAAGGCCTCAGGTAGGCAGAAAGGCTTGCTATGTTGAGTGATCCTCCTGTTGGTAGTTCACTGTGCAACCAACTTGCCAATATGAAATTTATCTGAGACAGATGTTTAAAGAATGGATCAAATCATAAACAAAATCAGTAATTTCTGTTCAATTGGAATTTATAGAGCATTAAAAAATTTGTCAAAATTAGCAACTTGTCAGTCAAGACAAACATACCCCTTTGTATATCAAATGCCCTATTGAATATAAAATAGATTAATCTATTAGATTTGAATTTTGAATAGGTCAATGCTAGATTCATAATAAAATTTCAAGGGATTATTGAATATAAAATGTGAAAGTTTGACCTTTAAGACACTCAACTTCCTATGACTAAATAGGGTTGAATACTAAACCTATAATTTAGGAAACAATGTGACGTTAATCTTAAATTTTAGGTCTAGTTTCTATTTGATAACTAAGTTTTAAATATAACATCTTTACTCATTAAATATAGAGTTTGATTTTCAATTTAGTTTCTAAATATTACAATTTTATTTCTGAAATTTGAATTTTATAATTTCAATTTAGTCGTTAGTTTTCCGAATTAACGTTTTTACCCATGATTTCCACTATTAATTAATGTACAAGAACTTGAAAGAGTATGGTTGATTAAGTTTTAGTATTAATTTCTTTATCACTATTAAAATTAATTTTAAAATTTACTACTTAATTGTTTTAATTTATTTAAGAAACATCGTTGCCAATTAGGGATGCAAGGTGAAAACCAAAATTGAAAAAATCGCTCAAACTAGCCAAAACCGATGAAACTCAGTCAGCTTACGGTTTTACATGAACCAAAAACAATAAACCCAAAACTAAAATATATATTAAATGTCCGTGTTTAATTTCAAGAATGAATGGTAGCCCAGTTGGTCATTGGTGCCATATTTAACAACGAAGTGTGTGTTTGACAGTTAAACAATTCAAGCGGTTTGGTTGGTATATTGACCGGTTTGGTTGCAGTTCGTGATATTTGTGTAAAATTCTAATCGATTCCGAGCCGAATCAAACCGTTTACACCCTTGCTGTGAATTGTCAAAAACTAAAAAGTAAAAATTTTAGCGAAGAATCTAGTTAAAAGTGTAAAATCATAAAAACTTAGGGACTACATTGAAATAATACTTAATTAAATTGTAATTAAACCTTAACTAATTACGTAGTACAAAACTAGAACGAAAAAGGGGGTTTTATCAAAAATAATAATTAAAAAAGAAAACCAAACTATTTACCCTTGTACGAAAAAAACTAAGAAAAATTCAGCTATTTTGACCATTTTCTAATGAAAAATGTATTTTTCTCCATAATTTAATTAATTTGTAATTAAACCTCAACTTTATTCATCTAAATTTCCCACATCGTCGTTCAAGAATTTCGAACCAAAACCCCCAAAATGCAAAACCCTAAAATGGAAACTCGAAAGCAGATCAGATCACAAAATCTTTCAAGAATGAGATAGAGGAATACCGGAGAGTCCGGCGAGCCAGATCTGACGAGAAGAGCGCCTTCCGAAGTCCCGCTCTGATTCAGGTAATACTCAACATCAGGAGGAAGCGTACAAGGAAGAAGACGATCCTCGAACCGACCTTCGATTGCGTTGATGAGATCGGCCATAAGAGCTCTGTGAGAACTCGATAGATGTGGAAACTCCTTCAGCTTCGAGGACGATCCCTCCGCCATGTGCGACGCCGTGCTCCTTATTACTGTTGCTGGTTTCCTTGCTCTGAAACAGAATTGTACCGGTACCGGCGGTGGAAGACTAAAAGGTTTTGCGTATGCATAAACCGTCGACGCCATTGGTAGTGAGTTTCATCCCTCTTTGTACGGAGGGTAATGCTTGTTAGGCATCGGACAAAAACTTGGATTAGATTATGGGTAGAGAAAATATCTGTCTATGGCCCACTGGACAGGAAAACGAGTAAACCGGATGGATAATCAATTAAAGAAAATGTAAAATGACCCAATTTAAAAAAAAAAAGATGTTCTAAATATTTTCTAGCATAAAATTCAAGTGAAATTACCAAAATATACTTTTCCACATGCGGAAAAGAATCTCAATCCTGCTTTCGTTCATCTCGCTACTTTTTCTTATCCACGAATCACTACTATTGCAGCTATCACTCTCACTCATCACCATTCTCGCTCTCATTCAATCTCAGTCTCGAACTCTGTCTAGCTCTCTCAGTTAGTCTCGATCTCTCTCGCTCTCTCAGTCAATCTCACGTGCATTGGAGAAGAAGTCGAAAAACTGCGTCGAAGAAGAAGACAACTTCCATCGAAGAAAAAGCGAAGAAGTCGGAGAAGAAGAAGACAAGTACGAGAAGAGAAAGACGGCAAAATGACGACACTTGTAAAATTTCCGTTACAAGTTTGTAGACAAGATTTAAAATGTCAATGTTGAACGAAATATCCATGTCGAATATTTACAATACAGACTCTAATAGATTTTACTATATTTACAATTTTTTTAAAATATTATTATATATACTAATACTTTAAATCTAATGGTTTTATTTGTCACTATCCCTATTTCTTTTAGATAGTTTGTTGATTTGAAAATTTATATATATTTTATTTTCATGTTATGTATGTACTATTTTTTATATATTGTTTTTATAATTCTTCGATTCTTTGTGAAGTTCAAATTAAGTCAATGAATTCATCATGTAATTAAAATTTATTGTAACTAAAAAAATTGGTATTAATAGTAAAGACTTGTGCTGATAAAATGTTATAAAAACAAAATAGCGAGATATGAAAAAGTATAAAGACACAAATAAGATAATAGAAACGATAATTAAACATTAAGCGGTTTTGAAAGCAATTCTAATAACTTGAAGAACTCTATTTGCAACTTCTTCTCCAAATTGCAAAGGCATGGTTTTGCTCAAATCCATCTCAATCGCCTTCTTCTTAATCATAAGATCTCTCTTCTCCATCAAACTCCTTTCATCTTCTTCAATCTCTCTTCCTCCATTCAAGCACAACTCCATCCATATTTTCATTACCTCCTTCGAGATTGGACTGATCTCCTCCCGAACAATCTCTTCCACACGCTTGGAGTCGCTCTCCTCGCACTTTACACTTACCAAAATTCCCGTCGACGAAACGACTTTACGAAAGTAGAGTGACGATGAGAAGTAAGGACTCACTTCTGGCAAGGCAGCAAGTCGTTGTCGGAGCTTCTCGAGCCCGGTATCTTCGTAGTAGGTGGCAAGGTAGTCGGGGCGAAGAACGATATCAGTTCGAGGAAGCAAGTCGAGAAAGAATATGAGAAAAGTAGGGGTACATTGAACCAACTCGAATTGAAAATGAGGAATGTCATTTGAGGGTTTCAAGTAGCCAGCAATGTTGGTTATGTTGAATGCACCACCTTGTGGTTGCTTTAAGTGCAACCAACTTGCTATCATAAAATCAATCTGAAAATCAAATAATAAAAGGAAATCTCAATCATATTCTAAACGTTATATATGAGTTATTATCAAGTTGAATAAGAGAATTTATCATATTGTAAACTTACATAAGAAAGAAAAATTGTCGTGTGGTCGTTTATTTTTTAAACATATATTATTAAAAAATATTATTTCAGTGTGTAGTGAGAAGAGGAGTACGAGGCTTAGATGTAAACTAGACAGGCCTAAATATTACTTAAAAAACTAAACCCTAATTTAAAATCTTAACATTAATCTTTTTTATACCGAAATTTATCCGAGAATGCAAAAGCGTCGAAAAAGATGTTCATTGTGCCATTTTGACTATTGGCAAAGACACCAATTATGCAAGCACAAAAAAAAGATTTGTTTTTCCCATCCCAAATTTTAGGGGTGATTGAACCAATGAATTAGAAAATAAAGACACTCTAAACTCTTGGACCAAGCAGAGAGTTCACAACTCTACTTTTAGAGTCGATGAGCGGAGCACAACCCTAGAATTCATAACTTTGCTCCTCGTATACTAACCCAGCTCGTAGCAACACACAAAAAGTTAATAGAGTACGAAATATTATTTTCAGTCATACGACCCACAAACTCTTGAAATCAAACAAAGTGTCGGTCATAACTTCATATTTTCCAACTCCTTACTCCAAACACCTCGATAGACGTGATGCGGATCCAGTATATGTTAAAATTCATAACGATGCCAACTAAAATAATAATAATTATTATATATTGAGAAAAGAAAAGTTATATAGAGAGAGAGAAAAGGTTACGGGAGAAGATGGAAGGGCAGATCGAATGAGAAGAGTGCCCTGTGAAGTGCCGTTTTGATTCTCATAACACTCCACATCCGCCGGAACCGTCGACGGAAGAAGATGCTCTCCCAACCCATTTTCAACGGTTTGGATTAGATCCACCATCAGATCTCTATGCGCAGCCGTCAGATGTGGAAACTCCATCAGCTTCGACACTGGCGCCGCCCGCTCACCACTACCCATCTTCTCCGACGACGACAAAGCCGCCTTAAGTAGTCGTCGGCTACTTCTTTTTGCTTGGAAACGCAGCGGCAGCGGCGGGAGAGGACCAAAATAACAAGCACTCGAAATAAGTGTGGCAGCTACAAAACCCATTTTCTTATCTCACTGTCAATTCCACATTTTCTTTTTCTTTCTCTCTCTCTTTCGTCCTTTGTTAAGCAACCAACGGTTGGCAATTTGGCCACGCAAAGTTCCTTTTTTTCTCTCACATCCTTTTCCACAGCCTAAAACATTGTTGGAAAACTAAAGGAAAGGTAATGTTACAAAAGCTTCTCACTACTGCTGAACAGTTGATAAGAAAATAACAAAATTAGGAAACACAACAATTTGAGTAGACCACTCTAAAACTATAGAAAAATCTCTGAACAATCACATAGAATAATTTTTTACTTGATTTTAATTACAATTTTGTATTACTCAAACCTTTAACTTCACTCTTAAACTAGATAATACAGTAAAGTAAAGAATTTAACTAGAGTTACGAGACTCAAACTTAAAAGTGCTTACAACTAAGTCACTTTGAAACTAAAACTTTAGGCGCTCTCGCTCTCGCTCTCCTTTTATAATGTTTGGAGCTTGTCATGGGTGATTTTTTGGCTAAAAGGTATAAGCAACACAACAAAGAAGGGAAAACTATCGGGTCACAAAAACAATAATATTTAGGCTGAGAGGATGAAATGGCCTTAAGAAAAAGGGTTAATATTTAGGCTTTGAGCCAAAGTGTTGCCTGACCAGTAGCATATGTCTGTCTATTCGGGCCTTAAAAGGAGGACGATTTGAGTTAAAAGCCCAAACCAACCTCTTGGGTCTCGATCTCGGCCAAGCCTCAAAATTTGATGAACAAAGCATGTCAAATGTGTGCTATGCCCCCTTTAGCTTAAGATATAACTTAGATTATCTAGGATTATGATACTCATATCCTAATCCTAGTTTGACTAAGATTACCCATATCAAGTCCCTTACAAAAACATTATTACGACTCAATGTGAGATAACTAAGAACTTCTAACTTTTTTTCTATTTTGTAGTTCACATATCTGCATCACATCCCATTTTTTCTTTGTTTTGCAGGTCTTTTTTTTATCCAAATTGTAAATTATAAATTTATTTTTTATGTCTACCACCATTCAACATTTCAAGTGTATCATCATTATATCTAACAACAATCAACATTCAATCAGTTGTAACTTACTTTTGAAATAAAAGCATACATGTTTCCTTTAATAAACATAATATTTCAAGTGTATCAGTCGCATGTAAGATATAAGACATGAGTCGATCAAACATCAATCAATAAATACTTGAACTAAGACATGAACGTATCAACATTATATCTAACACCCATCAACATTCCAAGTGTGTTACAAATCTGATTTAGCTAGACAATTTTTTTTTTCTCAATCATCTTAACATATTATCCTTATTAATTATTTTCTAAAGATTTAAAAATGGTTAAGATATTCTAGCCTTATATTTGAGAATTCTCATTATTTGATTGGTAGACATATTCTCAAGATTTAAAATATAGTTAAAGATATTTAAATATATCTCTATGGGAAAACTATATATAGATTCGGTGCTATTGATGGCGTGTGTGTGTGAAAAAAATATAAGGAACCACAGTATTAGAGAAGGTATGAGTTTTCTGCTTTAATACTTCCTATATGATTGTATGTGCTTTCAGGATGGAATATTGTGTTGATCGCTCTCTCGATAACTTCGTGGGAAACTATTGAAGCTAGAGGTGTATGTGTTAGGGGGAGCCTAACGCTCATCTGTATCATAAGTGTTTATACAATGGGAGCATGTTGATGACTTTGTGAAGAACAACAGTGACGAAAGTTGTAAGTGATAAGGGGAGCCCATCCCTTATCTGTATTCTCATTATTCAAACAGATGGAGCATGTGAATTTGTGATACGGAGATAAATATATATCAATACACTGGAGAAGATTGTATGTCTATCTTGTATTGATTAAGGCTTATTGTAATTGGTGCAAGATATGATTATAGTTGCTACTTTGTAAGCTGAAAATACTTTTGTAAAATATTGGAGTATTGTTCTTAATTGGGTGTAATACCCCCCCAGATGTAGGTGGTATCCGCCGAACTAGGTTACCAATGTTCTTGAGTCATTTGAATTTTTCACATTGCATCTTAAATTATATTTTGAGCTATTAGCGTCATTACGAACGATATACTTTCTGGATATTTGGATTTTTTTTTCTCAAAGTGTATCAACAATATATCTAATATCAATTAACGTTTAATCAACAATCACACATTTTAACCCTAAGAGAATTTTGGACCTTTGATTATAACTTTTGTTGCATTTAGCTTTATGACTTTCTTAATTTTGGGTTGAGCCAACTCCTTTTGGTTTTGCTAAGTTTGGTAAACTTAAAAACGGTAGACATATACTAAATTTGAATAATTTTAGTTTTGTTATCATTGCAACTATCCCATGTAATTTCTACCATTTTAAGCTACAAGATTTGATTATAAATTATGGCATATTATTCATTCAAAAAACACACGAACAAACACAAATCTTCGGACTTGTATAATACTTACCAACTAGAGATCGGATATGGTGAAGTCCTCGACAAAGTTCGCTCTCTTGTTCCTAACGTTCTTCATTATGTCCGGTATATGAATGCATTCTAACTCTTTATAACCAATATTTTCTTTTCCTTTCGCAATAGTTATCTTATTGTATAGCAATTAACAATTACATTATTTCAGAAACATTGTTCGTGTCAGATGCCAGAATGGTTGTAAACATTCCATGCAAAAGTCGTATTGATTGTTCTGATCCATGGGACTGTGATTGCAAGCTCAACCTATGTTTTTGCCACCCAAATGGATCAGAAAAGAAATTTCTTCATAA
>JBBPDJ010000003.1:1388092-1398865 GCA_037974625.1 Cucumis cinereus | reverse complement strand
AGGGAATACCAAGAAGAGCACCTTTCTTTTAGAATTGATTGCTATTCTTTTTTCTTTTTCAAACCATAATATTATTGCTATTCTATTCTTTTTTATTATTATTATTCTGTGAATATCAAATTTTCACATTTAGAGTAATATCTTTCTGTGTAAAATATTTATAAATATAGCTAAATTTCATTAGACTAATTAAGCTTCTTCTTTTTTTTTTTTTTAAATAATTCACTATGGCCATTGTTTTGTAACTATGATGAAAGATTTAGCACGATCGTAATAAAAACTCGTAACTTCGAAG
The DNA here is from genome assembly GCA_037974625.1 of Cucumis cinereus. Taxonomy (NCBI): domain Eukaryota; kingdom Viridiplantae; phylum Streptophyta; class Magnoliopsida; order Cucurbitales; family Cucurbitaceae; genus Cucumis; species Cucumis cinereus. The sequence continues at coordinate 1,398,570 of JBBPDJ010000003.1, read as the reverse complement.
ATAGTTGGCATTTCTTGTTGATTGGAGAAGAAGATGAAGAAAGGGAGAACAAAGATTGTAGTTGAAGGAAAAAGAACACAGAAGGAGGAATTGAAGTGGGAGATTAGAAAGATGAAAATAAAAGATGAATTAGGGTTTAGGGTTTGAAGTTGTTTTTATTTTTTTTTCTTTTATACTTTAGAAGTTCGGATAGGAGAGGGAACGAAAATAAAGATTTTAAAATGATTAATTTAGTATTTGAAAATGTCTATTTTTTTCATCTCACCTAATACTCTACATTTGTGTCTTCATTGTAGATCGACAAGGTCCAATTTATTGTAATCTTTTGATCCTTGAAGTTCGATCTTAACAATGTCTACGTATAGTTTTTAAATTTTCAAAATAAATATTGATTTTAAATGATCCTTTCTCCTCCTCCTGCATTCTAACCCTAAATCCAAAATCAAGAACCCTAAACCCCTTTTGTAAACTTATTTCTATTACATTTTTAAAAGTCATTATCTTCTCCAATTTTATTCCACTTATTTTATTCTTCTTTCTGTAAGAATTAAAATGAAGGAAAAGATTTCCTGCATGTCATGGAAAACCCCTTTTGACTTAATTATATACCCACAAGTTAAAAAATTGTTTCAATTAATTCGAATGAAGGCGTGATTTGTGATTATACCATATTTATACAGCAGCAAAGATTATAAAATAAAAAAAAAAAAAAAAAAAACTACAATTTCATCTTTATCGAGTTAAGAATAATAGTAAGGTCTGTACTTTTTTTCTAACAAGAAACTAAAGGAAAAGAAAGATCAACACTCAATATATGATCGATGGAATTGGTTACTTGACTAGAAATTTCAATGAAAACCACAGTGCTACCACATTGTTGACAGACCAAAAACTAAGAGATTAATCCTTCGAAATTTGTTGATGGAAAAGAAACTAAGAGATTAATCCTTTGGAATTTGTTGATGGAAAAGAAAAAATGTAAGAATGACAGTAACAATTTTGTGGGGGTAAAGAGGCCGATTTCCTCCATTAGATAACATGGGGAAAAAATGAAGAAATATGAGTATACAATCCCATAGGAGCAATCAAAAGCAAAGCATTGGCATCGTATGTATTGGGATCATATGTATTGAAAAACCATACTCTTTCTGATGTGAATGCTCTGTAAAATTCCATTGGATTAAGACTAAGTCCACATTCAATTTCTTCGTCTTCTCCAATACCTCCAATTATGCATCCTTCATCCTACAAGAAACAATACCAATGCAAACAATTTGTTCATAAATAAAACGATACAATTGGGGTCCTTAGGTGCACCCGAACATCTTCATCAAGTAGCCATATTCTAAGCACCCTAATCTTAAAATTTGTTAAACTATCATTTTAGTCCCTATACTCTATACATCGTAAATACTAGTATTGAAAGATAGGTTATGGTTGATTTTTAAAATACTTTTTGTTATCTAATATAGCATTTAAACTGTTTTTAAAAAAAGTACATTCACAAGGCATTTAACCTATTAATTTAAAAAATATATTCACTAGTTTATTTTCTTGCAAGAAAATTATTTATTATTTATTCAATTTTGGTAAAAGTTAATTTTAAGAAACTAAATTTAAGATTTATTGAAATTACAACAACTACGATTGAACAATCGAAAGTATATAGACTAAAATTAAAGATACGCATATCGAAATGATATTTTAATCTAAAGAATAATTATACCTCGATGGTAAAAAATGATTCCGAACCATCAATATCAGCAATAAATTTGATATATTCACTCGTAATAATAAAATGAACTGCCACACAAATTAACAAAACATAAAAAGAAAGAAGAAGAAAAGATATTCTTTCTGTCAAGAAATTAAAGGTTATATAAGTTAATAGAAAATGATATTTACCATAATCAGAATTGTTCATGTGTTTTACAACACATCGAAAGTCCTCTAAAGCAATTGAAATAAAGAAAGAACCATAATCAACTGGGTCAACATTCCTATGGCCTTTAACTATGGATGTTGCTAGCACTTTCATGAAATTTTCTTGACCTAAAAATGAATGATATATATGAAGAAAGATATCAAGAACAATAATATAATAAATCAGATATTAATGAAAATTACTTACAAGGAATACGATACTGAAGAGTGGTAATAGTTTGATCTTTAGGCATAGAGAAAGTGAGTGAAGAAACTCCGACGCGATGAAGATAAGTCATTATAACAAAGAAATTAACAACATTGAGTTTGACTTCATAAGTTCTGCGACAATGATAACGAATGAACATTTGAGGCAGAATTTTGAAAGTTGAAATGCAGAAAGGTTTCTTCTGGGAGACTATAATGGAGAATGATGTTGGTGTCCATTTGAAATGGCATTGTTCTGAAAGCTTACCAAGAATATAGAGTCCCTTAGCAAGAGGTTCAATGGGGTCAAGTTCCCAACAAACCATGGCTTTTTGTGTAATGAGAAATTAGATGATGATGATGATGATGATGATGAATTGGAATGGAGAATTGTATTAAGTGTTCTGATTTCATGGCTTGGACTCGTTTTTATAACTATAATTAGGTTAGTTAGATTAACCCACCGGTTGAGTTAATTAGATTGTAAATGTTTAAATGGTTGAATTGGTTTCGAAAATTTTAGATTTCATTTCTATCTTCTTAGTTTCTTACATCGGTTCGCTTTTTAAAATTAAGTTTATAAGTACTACACTCTCCTTATCAAAATTAAATACGTGTAGATTTCTTGGTTTCTTCCCATGCAATATATATAAGATTTCACCATACAAAAGTAGCACTCGTATTAAAAAATCGTTCAAATACTTTTTTTCGATTCATCTCGAACGAGATTGATACTGAGATTGAGTTTTAAAATAATACTTTTTGTAGTCATTCTTATTTATTATTTTGTCCAAAGTAAATTATATCCTAGTCTAATCTACAGATTATTAGAGGGGTGTCAATTTAGATTCAATTGGGTTATAGGTTTCTTCGATTCAAATTATAACTCTTTATCAAATAATGAACCCAACCAAACTAAAATACGAAACATTTGTGTCGGTTTGGTTTCAAATTACTTGTGTCATTTATTTTAATTTTTGTTTTTCAAAAAGTAAATAATATTAATATGTCTATACAAGAATCTTGGCGTAGTTAACACCAAAAATCGATATGTTTGAGCTTTTTTGATGAATTTTTTGGCAATTAAGTCCAAGATTCTATATATATCCCAAATCTTATCCAATTTTTTTCTTAAAATTTTGATTTTTCCCAAATTTTAAAAATATATTGAATCAATTTGGGAAATCTATTTTGATAATTGAAAAATCTATTTGAAAATTTGAAAATTCACATAAATTTTGTGAAAACAGAAATTTGCTAAAGATCTGAAAAACTGTGGTGCTATAATTTGTTATAATATTTAGTAAAAATAACTTAACTTGAAGAAAATTTGAAGATATAAGATTTAGTATAAGATCAGGGAAGATTACATAAAAAATAAAAAATAAAAAGTTAACAATCTTAATAGGTAATATGACTAGATGTACCAAAATGACCCAAAACAATCAAAAAGTTAAAAAATATAACTTTTTTATGATATCTCGAGTGAGATCTCACCCGAGATAAGCCTGAAAAAAGTATTTTGAAGGAATTTTCAAAGAGTGTGCTAATTTTGACCATTTTTCTAGAATACTAGACTAGCACACATTATAATATATTGTATTCCAAATACAATTTTATAATTTTTTTTAAGAATAACTTATTTTTTAAATTAAATGTATTCCAAATATATACCCCTTACATTTATAAATAAGTTGTGTTAGCCATTCAATAATTTCTATTTAAAATTAAAATATTATTTTTTAGTATAGTTTATTGATGAATTGAACTTTTAATCAATCCAGCCTAAAAAAAAGTGTAAACCATTTTAATAAAAAAATGTAGAAAAGTTATATATATATATATATATATATATGAATGATGAGAGTTTAATTTACCAGCAAATTAAAATACAGTGATTGTTCGTATTCTAAAAATACTCTCTCTAATAAAATTATTGTTTCTTTATTCTATAAAGGACATATAATTAACAGCCTGTTACATTTGTACGTTTGATCTTCTCTTTACGTCTTTTATATTACTTATTGATTTGGTAACACGCAATATTTTAAGAGGGATTAAAACAAATCTAACAATTATAAAAAACATGACATAAACATCTTTAATTTGTTAGATAGTTGTCGTAACCTTTCACCAAAACTCTAATCCGAACCTCAAAATAGCTAAGTAATTTAGTTTAGGCGGACCCCGTACTACCAAAAAGAAATTTTCAACTCAAAAACCAACAATATAACTTGGTGTAATTTACGAAATGACATATCTCCAAATTTCAAAACGTTACATTATTATTATTACTACTTTGAAGCAAGAATTAAGATGTGAGTTTTATATTAAATTAAAGGTAATTAAATCTTAATTAGTAAGCAGAATTAGAACAAACTTTGGAGATAGTAGAATTAACCCGTTTTATTCATTAAGGAATATGTAGTAGAGAGTATTAATTGTTGGTAGAGATGATCAAACTAAAAGTTGGGGAAAATATGTAGAAATATTAACATATAACCCCAATGGAGCAACAAGTGTGACACCACTAGGATCATTACATTTGAATAACCATATTCTTTCTGATGGAAAATTAAAGTAAGCTTCCCTTGGATTTAGACCTATTGCACCACTAAATTCTTCCCCTTCTTTAATTCCTCCAATTATACATTGATCCATCTGTATAATTAAAATTAAATTATAATATTTCTTTAATTTGCATCATAATTAATTAAATATGAAAAGATATTAAATAAATAAAATATATATATATATATACATATATATATATATATATATATATATATATATATACCTGAGTAGTAAAAACAACCTCCCTATCGGGGAGAAAGAACTTGAGTTCTGAATTGGTAACCACGAACAGAACTATCACAAATCATACATAAAAAGAAATAATTTAATAAATACATCATTAATTAATTCAAGAAATACAAGAAAAAAAGAGAGGGAGAAATCACCATGGGTCTCAGTATTATTAAAGATTAGTACAAGATGTTGGAACTCTCGTAAATCAAGAGACACAAATGATCCATAATCGATTTTTCCGGTAAGCTCGTAATGAACGGGTTGCCATGTAGGTAACAGTTGTGGAGAAAAGGGAGATTCAGTACCTTCAAGAAGAGAAAAGAGCAAGAATTATTATTTAGGGTTGGATCTTGAAAGTAAGAAGATGATGGTGGACTTACTAGGAGAGTGAAACTCGAGGGCCATATGGAAGCGGAACTCGGCGAGACAGAGAGTGAGGGAGTGGTAGCCAAGTCGGGTGTGGTGCAAGATTTGGGAAAAGAAATCATCAATGGAGAAATGGACGTAATGGGTTTGGTCACAAGAGAAACGAGTAAAGAATTGGGGTGACATGGTTAAGGTAATAATGGAAGGAGGGGAAGAATGAGGGATTAGGATTGAGAACATGTTGGGATTGCATTGGAAACATGCAAAGTAATCGAATCTATGCATTAGTTGAACCGCGTCGGAGAATGGTTCGTAAGGATCCATTTCAATGACCAACATGGTGATTCTGCAAATTATGGAAGAAGAAGATGAAGAAGAAGATGAAGAAGAAGAACAATCTTTGTAACTTTGAATAATAGCCTTACTCCCCTTTCATTTCACCCTTTTTTATACTGATAATTAGGTTATTTTGTTTATTAATTTAATTTTTAATTTTATATATCTGTTACTATATTATATAATTAGTCCAATAAAATATTGTAATTTTAAAAATTCATCTGACTTGGATGAATTTGACCAAATACTTTCCTCGTGACCCATTAACAAATTTGCATGACTTTTTTTTTTATTATTATTATTATTTAATTTTATTGATTTTGTATTTAAATTCAATCCCACCGGAGAAAAAGAGGTGAAGAAATATTTGCAAAATGGGTTTGTTCATTTCCCCAAATCCCCATTTTTTCAAGATCATTCTTCATCAGAATCTCACCCAACAGAAACTTGTAAGTAATCAATCAAACAAACAACAATTTCAAACCAAATTCTCTAATGTCTCTTCGTTTCTTTTTCTTTGTTTCTGTTCGCAGGATCTTCCAAACAAGTTTGTCCACAACAATGGCGATTCTCTGTTATTCAATAACGCCACTCTCTCCCTTCCCGACGGCTCTAAATGGAACCTCCAACTCATGAAACTAGACGGCAAAATCTGTTTCCTCAGAGGTTGGCTGGAGTTCGTAGACTTTTATTCCATTCAACCTGGATATTTTCTCGTGTTCCAGTTAAAAGGAATTTGTTGTTTCAATGTTCTCATTTTCGATACCTCCGCTACCGAAATCGATTATCCAATGCGCCGCCCGCCGGTACTCATTCCGAAAAGTGAAAGCGAAGATGAAGAGGAATCTGTCCAGATACTGCATGAGACGGTTTTAAAGAGGAGAAGAAGAATGGAGAAGAAAGAGAAAGAAACATCGGCGTTTTGTTCGTTGCGGAAGATGAGGAAGAATATGAAGATAAAGATAACGAAGCATCGAGGATTCACTACACCTCAAGGATTTAGCGATGGAGATGCAGAAACGAATTACTCACCGAGACAAACTAATTACAGAGGATCAGGTTTTTCCGCTTAATTTCTCTAAAATTTCATTTGAATCTCATCAATCAGTACTATAGTTTGAAGAATACTGTACTTACCGATTTCAGCGTATAATGAGAGCGACGACGGTAGATCCAGTCCGGAATCGATGAGACCGATGAATCCACGGAAGACGCCGCAGGTATTGACAGAGAATCAATTGGTAGTTCTGAGGAGAGCGAGTTCGTTCAAATGTAGAACGAAGAATCCTTCATTCATGGTGACAATGAGGCCTTCCTACATCCAAACAGGAAATTGTCTGGTAAGAACAGAACAACTCCTGAATTGAAAGAGTGTGATTTGAGAATATATAGTTGTTGATGAATGTGATTTGCAGAGCTTGCCGAGGATCTTTTCAGAGAGATACATAAAGGAATCGGTGGATGTGAAGCTGGAAGTCGGAGATGGACGGAGTTGGAAAGTATGGTGCGGCGTCCGGTGGGCGTTTACACGGCGGCGAACGGAGTTGAAAAGCGGTTGGAAAAGATTCGCCGTTGATAATGAGTTGGAAGAAGGGGATATTTGTGTGTTTGAATTAATGAACAAAATCCCTAAAGTTCATTTCCACGTCACCATTTTCCGTCTTCCAACTCCGCAGTGAATTCAACACAATTATGTTTAATTAATCTTACGTGTCATTGCACTTTTTTATATTTTAAAATTAAAAAAATGTTATTTCAAAAATATATTATGCTTATATCCACGTATTTTTTAAATTAAAAATTTATCATTGACATAAATTTAATTACTTAAAATTCAAATTTGTATATTAATGTTTCAAACAAGAACACATGACTCAATTTCAAAGTTTCATTAACTAAGAACAGGACGCCGAGATGACATCCTTTACCAGACCCTTTATTATTTAAGCAATAATAGTAGATATGAAATATTTTGAGTGACTCAAACCGGGAAGAGATGCGATCTTTGTTGTTATTTGTTACTACTCCCATAGTGTCTTAATCGTTCTTAACAATTGTCTCACCTGCACAAATGAACTCCAATTTTCACAGCCTACAAAACATATATCTATAAGTAAAACATCAAATATATACTAACTATTTTGATTTTTGGTTTTAAAAAATCAAATATATTTTAAAAAGGGGTTTTTCAAAAACGATACTTTTAAAAACTAAAAATTAATTAATTTTAGCTATTTTTTATTTTCTTTTCTTATTTTATGAATTCCTACTCCATTATCTTAATCCAAGACTTTAGCTCACAGCTCATCCTAAACCATTAATTATTTTGTAGACCATTTAATTTCTATGCTGCCATAGTTTTTTTTTACTAATAATTATATGTACAAATATTGCTTTATCGCATTATAAATATATTATTATTAGAATTTTTTTAAAATATATATAAAAAATAAACTATTTACGCTTATTAAGAAAATCACGACAAAAATATTTTATATAAAAAAGTTGAACACCACGGTTTATTTTAGTTACCTTTTTCTTATCTAAAATAAAATTATAACAAATTCTTACTCCAAAATGAACATAACTCAATTCACATGAGAATGTATTAGTGATATGAGGTTCGTAATTTCATATCAATGAAAAAGAAAGGAATAATTGAATTGGTTTTATGAACCATATGTTTTTTAATTCTTAGTTTTTTTTTAAGATGATAATTTGTTTTTCTCACCATTTTAATTAATTCATGACTTTCATTTTTTTTTAAATAAACATTTGAATTGTTAAAAAAAAAATTCTAAAAACAAAACATTTCTTTGAGATTTCAAGATATAGGTCTCCACATAACCAAATTTGATCATATCCTCAAACTGTGTTCATCCTTCCTCAAATCCTCATCTATCCAATTAAAGAACAAGAAGAAGAAGAAGGAAACAACTCCAAAAACAAATTATACAAACATTTCTAGAACCTACATTTCATTTCAACGTTAGAATTAGTTATCAAACAAGTTGAGTTTGAGTTCATACGAGAAGCGCATACCTATAGAGACAGATGATTTCGTGTTCGACTGTGTCGTCGGTTGTGATGGCTTAGCGTCGGGGACTTCCTGTGGTGGCACGACGACGCCCGGCCAGGGGCGGCAATAGCAGTGCTTCCCCTTCTCTACGCCCTTGTAGAGGTCAGGAAGGTGGCGGCCACACCCCTTCCATGTGTATTTGGTGCAATCCTTACAAACCACAAGCATACACATCTTTCTTTTTGGTTATATTTTACAACTCATCAATTTTCAAAAGCAATTTAACAAAGCAAAAAAGCTTTGGGAATATCGTCAATTTTCCAATGGTTAAATATTCGTTTTTTTCAAAAAAATTATTCTAAAAATTGTCAAACACTATGTGTTAGGATATGGTTTTAGATTTAATTAGACATTTAATTGCTTTAATCCGAACGTCACTTAGTTTATTCCAATTTACAAAATTGCACCTGTATGGAATAGAATAATGATTTTTGGACTTTGTTTGACATTGGGGTATCTTCAAAATTAAAGTTATGAATTAGTGCTGCAATTTATTAATTTGTTTAATTAAAAAGATTAGAACAAACAATTGTTATTTCAAATTTGATCCTTATCCATTAAAATCTGTTCCAATTTACATAGAGAGAAAATAGAAAGGATATTGATTTTTTTTTTTTTATATAATTTTGTTGGACAAATATAAATCTTTGGCAAAACGATTTTAATAATTTAGTGGAGAATATCAATTTTCGAATCCTGAAATTAAGTAATGGGAATTTGGAATTGGTTTTATGGGATATTTAAGATCCATTTTTCCTTAGATTATTCATGATATCTTCAAATATATATATATATATGTACATATATATATATATGATAGTTATCTTTATATTTAAATTTAGATTTATTATTGTTTCTTTGCAAATAGGGTTTTTATAATATCTCCAAAATGGTAATCCATGCATCTCAACTAAATTAATACATTTATAGTACCGTGACGAGATTATTTACTATCGTCAATTAAATACTAGAAATTTTGCACCAATATAGTTTGAAAACCACAATATTACAAGTAACTTAGAGATTAATCCTTCAATGGAAAAGAAAAATGGAGCAATGAGCAATCAAAAGCAAACCATTGGGATCATATGAATTGAAAAACCGTACTCTTTTTTATGTGAAAGCTCTGTAAAACTCCATTAATTTCATCTCCTTCTTCGATACCTCCAATTATGCATTCTCCTTCCTACAGAAAAAAAAAGACAATACCAAACACAACTTGTTCATACACTAAAAAGGGAATTCTTTGAATATTATATTATATTTTAAAGTTCAAAAGCAGTACTTAAGATTTTTAAATTGTTAGTTTAAATAAGATTTCTGCCTAATTTTACTCCATACCTTTAAATTTAGTAGCATTTAAAATAAATTTATAGTTTAAAAGATAAAATTGTTTTTAAAATATTGAGATTTGGAAAACATTAATTATTAAAAACTAAAAAGAGAAAAAGTAGTAACCAAAATAACATGAAGAAATTCAAAAATTTAAAAACTGAAATGTCATATATTATTAACTAACCCTCTTTTAAATAATTAATAAAAGAATAAAAATAAAAATAAAAATCCGATAAATGAGGCAAAAGAATTGGCCTTCCTAACCTTAATTAAGTTATTATTTATTTATCTTTTGATAAAATAATTTGAATTTGATTTATTGTGTTTGTAGATGAGAATTGGGGTTTGAAGAATGGATGACAAATCTGTTCCTTATAATCTTCGACTTCGGAAAGATCAAAAGTCTTCTTCTCCGACCGAACCT
>JBBPDJ010000003.1:1354250-1387992 GCA_037974625.1 Cucumis cinereus | reverse complement strand
AGGGAATACCAAGAAGAGCACCTTTCTTTTAGAATTGATTGCTATTCTTTTTTCTTTTTCAAACCATAATATTATTGTTGCTTTTCTTTTATATATATATATATATATATATATATATATATAATTATGTGAATATAAAAATTTCATATTTGTAAATATAGCAAAATTTCGGTAGGAAGAGGGAACGAAAATGGAGAAGAGGTTTAGAAAGATGAAAATAAAAAAAGAATGAGGGTTTAGGGTTTGAGGTTGTTTTTATACTTTTTTATATACTTAAAAGTTCGGTTAGGAAGAGGGAACGAAAATGGAGAAGAGGGAAAAGAATAAAGATTTTAAAATGATTAATTTAGGATTTGAAAATGTGGATTTTAATTAAAATTAGGGTTTACTTATGAAAAGGAAAAATATGCACGAATCACTTAGTTAACTGTAATGCTATCATGATCCAGAAAGTAATTTAGAGGTACCACTTATGAACAATATTTCAATATTCAATCCGGTGAAGATACTATCTTCGAAATACAGACTCTCTTGATTTAAGGATAAGAGTTAGACTCCCTCTAACTTGTTCAACTCTATTCAACTCTTGACGCTTCCAAACAAATCATGCACCTAATATCTAACTCTACGAAGTCAGTGACCACAGGAAATCAACCATACACTCAAACGGAAAAATTAAAACCCCATCTCCATATATTCAAATACCTTTTAACTTAATATCTTTTAGCCAATCAAAACTAACAACTTAGAATGCCTTATAGAATGTACCTATAATGTCAATAGAAAACTGACATTAAAGACCCGATTTTATACATTTTGCGTCTGTTGTTTAGATCTTGTACTCTTTCTCCTCCTCTTTCAAGTCTACTTATTTCTATTACATTTTCAAAGTCATTTTCTTCATCAATTTTATTCCACTTAAATTCTTTTTTCTATGAGAAATAGATTTGTTTAGTTGCAAAATTATAATTCAAAGTTTGCATCTTCATACAATTTTATGCACTGATTACAATTTACTTTTCCACATATACGCAACAAATAATAAATATATATATCATTGTGTGTCTATACTATATATATATAATCCCTTTATTTTGTTTCAATTAAATCCACTTTTAGGGTTTAATTCGAATGAGGGGTGATTTGTGATTATACCATATTTTTACAAAGCCAAAATTATAAAAGATAACTACAATTTCCTCTTCATCAAGTTAAGATTTTCTAACTTTTATTAAGATAAACGCTTTAGACAAGGATGATTATCATAAGAAGAAATTCCCAACATATCATATGATGATACACACTAGCTAACACATACCAAAAACTAAGAGATTAATCCTTTGAAATTTGTTGATGGAAAAGAAAAAATGTAAGAATGACAGTACCAATTTTGTGGGGGTAAAGAGATCAATTTGCTCCATTAGATAACATGAGGAAAAAATGAAGAAATATGAGTATACAATCCCATAGGAGCAATCAAAAGCAAAGCATTGGCATCATATGTATTGGGATCGTATGTATTGAAAAACCATACTCTTTCTGATGTGAAAGCTCTGTAAAATTCCATCGGATTAAGACTAAGTCCACATTCAATTTCTTCGTCTTCTCCGATACCTCCAATTATGCATCCTTCATCCTACAAAAAACAATACCAATACAGACAATTTGTTCATAAATACGATTTGGGTCCTTAGGTGCACCCGAACATCTTCATTAAGTAGCTATATTCTAAGCACCCTAATCTTAAATTTTGTTAAACTATCATTTTATCTCTGTAACGTAAATACTAGTCTTGAAAGATAGGTTATGGTTGATTTTTAAAATACTTTTTGTTATCTAATATAGCATTTAAACTGTTTTTTAAAAAAGTACATTCACAAGGCATTTTATTTTCTTGCAAGAAAGTTATTTATTATTTATTCAATTTTGTTAAAAATTTATTTTAAGAAACTAAGTTTAGGATTCGTTGTATCAACTAAGTATATAAACTATCAATATCAAAGAATAATTATACCTTGGTGGTAAAAAATGATTCTGAACCATCAATATCAGCGACAAATTTGATATATGCACTCGTAATAATAAAATGAACTGCCACACAAATAAACAAAACATAAAAAGAAAGAAGAAGAAAAGACATTCTGTCTTACTGTCAAGAAATTAAAGGTTATATAAGTTATTAGAAAATGATATTTACCATAATCAGAATTGTTCATGTGTTTTACAACACATCGAAAGTCCTCTAAAGCAATTGAAACAAAGAAAGAACCATAATCAACTGGGTCAACATTCATATGGTCATTAACCATGGATGGTGCTAGCACTTTTGTGTTTAGATTTGGTTGACCTGTAAATGAATGATATCAATCATCAAAGAGATATGAAGAATATATAATAAACCAAATATTAATGAAAAATACTTACAAGGAATACGATATTGAAGAGTGATATTAGTTTGGTCATCAGGCATAGAGAAAGTGAGTGAAGAAACTCCCATGCGATGAAGATAAGTCATTATAACAAAGAAATTAACAACAGTGAGTTTGACTTCATAAGTTCTGTTACAATGAAAATGAATGAACTTTTGAGGCAGAATTTTGAGAGTTGAAATGCAGAAAGGTTTCTTCTGGGAGACTATAACGGAGAATGATGTTGGTGCCCATTTGAAATGGCATTGTTCTGAAAGTTTACCAAGAATATAGAGTGCATTTGCAAGAGGTTCAATGGGGTCAAGTTCTAATAAGACTGCATCTGCAAGAGGTTCAATGGGGTCAACTTCTAATAATGCCATGCCTTTGTGTGTGATAATACTAGAGAATATTATTGACAGGCAAGATTTTATTGACTTTTTATACAAATATATAAAATCTCTTTTTAGGGTTTTAAAGGAATATTTGGAGAGAAACTAGGAAATCTACAACATGACCAATTAGAATTTTAATTATAGTTGAACAAATCGTAACAAACTGGGGATTTTCAAATTAAGTAATGGTCGATTTGGTTTCAGTTTAAACTCTTTTGATAAAAACGGTTTAAATCACAATTCAAAAACTATTTTTTTAAATTAAACACTCGTATTATTCCAAACACACTCTAGTTACGATTAGATTTTAAAGATTGATGATTAATTTGAACTATATAATTTATTTAGACCCAATAACTTTTATTTTGGATCACTGTTCCCTATATGTATTTTGAAAATTAAAAATTCAATATGAACATCTTGATTGATACCTTACCTTGATTTTAAAGGCTTCTGTAATCACGATTTGACCCAAAGGCTTAGAATGTATCGATGCTGGATGATTACTAAATCTAAGAATTTAAGGAGTCTGGAAACGATTCAAGTGTAAGATCCAAGTAGAACATAATACAAACATACATGAAAATCATAACACCCAAAGGCAGGAAGATTTTCTTTTTCCTCTTTCTAATCTACTTTGTTTTGCTGCTATGCACTTTTTTGGATATCTAATTTTCAAAATGAGTTCAACAACATTCAGGCTGAACTACCATCGCCTTTATCTTGTGATGATGAATCTTTTGCCAGTTTCTTTGTTGGGTTCGAGTCGGCAGACTCTGAATTTGTTGATACTCGTTTCACTCCTCTTCCGACAACACCAAGGTGTGTCACTCCAGTCACGCCGTTCGTGTGGGCAGTTGAGACTGTTGGAGAATCAAATCCTCCATTGCTGTTAGCTGAACCCATTTGTGAGGAGTTGAACACTGATGGAACTGGAGGTGCAATGATCTTTTCGATATTTGCCTTCGCCGATCCCATACCGAGGATCTCTGAGAGAATCGATTTTGGGTTTGAGGCTAGCTGTTGGAGATCTTCAAGCTGTACAAAGACAAAACAATGATTAGTTTTTTGGCATTCTTTGTCGGAATTCGTGGCATAAGTTAAAATCTACACTTGCCTTCTTTTCTAGCTCAACCAAAAGCCCAGATAGAGTTTCAATCTCAGATTGTTTCTCTGTTGCAGCATTTTCATTGTCAGTCTGGGAGCCATTGGAGGATAGTGGGACCTCTGGTTCTGACCCCGAAGTAGACAAAGCTGTCGTTGGTACAATGACACTCTTTACTTCGTCAGTGAGCCGCACCACACGTGACTTGCAAATTGATATTGCCTTCTCGCAATATGAAATGGCTTCCTGCGGCTGAGAACCAAACTCCAAACACAAGCATATACGGAAATTTCTGGAATTTTTAGATTAAGGTAGCAAAAGACCTCATGTGAAAGGAAGTAATCATACCAATTCAAAACAAAAAAACAGAAACAAAAAACTTTCATTTTATTATATATATTTTTTTAAGAGAAACATGGAATCTATGCATTCATTATCAAAGGAAGAGAACAACAAAAGGGGAGATGACGTCTCTACCAAAGAGATGTACAAAGATGCTTCCAGTGGCAAAGATACGAGTTGAAGAAGAGTAGTTGCAAAAACTCATTCGAAATAATACAATAGGTAAAAGCATAGATTAGCAAGCAACCTCCCAGAATTTATAGGCTATTTTTAAAAGCAAATTTTGAGGTCGATTACCTTGAAAACAGGGTTTTTTCCCCTTTTTATTCGTTTTTTCTTTTTGAAATCTAAGTTTTACGAATATGAAAGTGGGATACAGTTCAGCAAGCTGTCGATTGTCAGGTTCAACAAGTCTTTCTAAAATTGATAACGCTTTCTGGTAGTCGCTGAGGGAAGTTCCAATGTCCTCTAGATGAAGGAGAAAAGAGAAACAAAACAGTATAATTGATGGACAAACCTCTTACTAGTGGAAGAAAAAGAAACATAAACCACTTGAATGTATATCACACCAGAACAAATATAATGCAAGTATACCTCTTTCTAGGGCAACTTCTGCCAAGGCTGAGAGTATGTCCACTTTCTCCATTGTGTCAGCTGAGTCTTTTTCCACGATTGCTCTGGCAACATCTAGCATTTTCCAGGCTAAATCAAGGTCAGATTCATCTTCATCTGCATCTGCTAAGTCCTCAGCATCACTATCATCACCTTCTTCTACATCCTGATCCTTCTTACTGGCTGTCTCAGAAACTGTCTCAAAGAAAAAACAAAGGAAAATGGAAGATCAAAAAGTTCCTCACAAGATTATCTTATAAGACATTTGTATTTAAAAAACCATTTTTCTATAAGATAGTATCTTAAAATGAAAACCAGAAATAACATAACACAATCAAAATGAAGCAGAACAATATTAAAACTCAACCCTATCTTTCAGGTCCTTGACAAAATGTGAGCACATGATAAGTCCATTCAAATTTGAAGTGCTATACATGCCTCTTCACATTTGAAAACCAACTTTGTCATAGTGTAAACTGTTTGAAACGCAACTGATTCACAGTTCATGCATGTAAAAATAATCTATGATAGAAGTACACATTATGCATTACATACATCAAACAAAACTTTGATAAAGGAGAAATATGCAATTTCTTTTTGATGCATCAGTAGGTATCATCAAATGTACATAATTGTACTTATAAAAACAAGAAACAAAAGAATCATTCAAATGTCTGCACAGTGAACTACAAGCCCCAAGAAATTAGGTCAACTCAAACTGCAAAGAAAGTGATTCAAAACAAAAACTTTTTATTTATAATTAGTAGGTATCAATCATCAGTAGGTATCAATCACATGATCTTTATAATTCATCATAGTCTAAAATAATGTATGAGAGTGATCAGCATTTTCTAAAACTCTAAGTGCAATGACAAAATGAAAAAGATGCATGGAGCCACATTTGAGATGCTAAAAAGATGCAAGCATGGATGAGGTGACGTGCATGATATCAAGTAGAAAAGTCATTCTTTCTAAATATCAAAACATTGAAGACCAAAAAATTATAAAATGTTCATGCAAACACTTTGTAAATATGAAAGCAAAGGAATCGATAGAGATATCATCATCTGACATGAAAGTGAAAGGAGGAAACAAGAAACTAAAGTGCAAGGCAGTTTTCCATGAAGACATATGTATACAAGACACAAAGTGTTCACTGCGGTCAAGATACAAGCTAAATGATCCAAGATAACCCATCTACCCAATGTGAGCTGGAAGCCTACCAAATATGTGGGTGTGCGTTTTAAACAAGGAATGATGATAGCTATCAATGATTAACAAGTGTAAGCGTTCTAACTCAGCAAACTAGAAAAATTCTACTGTTCACAAGAAGAATTAAAGCAAGTCATCACATCCTAATGTCCATAAGAATAAGCTATAGAGCTTATAACATCTCAGGATGGAAATACATACAATACCTTGAAAAGATTTGAAATACACGTTATGAAAAATAATGAATCTTTTCACTTTCAGTTGAAGTGCTTCAATGAAACTTAGACACCATAAAACCAGCAGCACGTTATTCATGCTCAGTATGCTTATGCAACACTAAATTCATCACTTAGATTACCATGAAATACATCAATGATACCAAGATAAAATAAAAGAAGTCAAATTCTAGTGGGAACCCCTTCAAGTAAGACAAACATTAGAGGGGAATTCATTAGGCTAAAACATGTCACGTTTCATTTAGATTTTAAAGAATGTTAAACAAAACATATCCAAGTAAAGGAAAGGGAAATGTAAGAAAGAAACTTGATTACTCAGACATCATGATGAAGAAACCAACCATCATCTGTAACCCCATCGACCATTTCAGCATTGCTGGAAACAGAAGTTTTTGATGATTCACCATTAACAGCACTCTTCACAGATTCATCCTTGTCAGATTCACCTTCCTTCTTTGGCACAGCTCCCAGTGGGTCTGCCTCCTCCTGGGCTTTGTACAACAAAGCACATCCATATTTGTAGTACAATTTGACACATTCTGAAGCCAGTTCACCATAATACGCAGCTCTGAAGTGAAATATTTTGAAGATTATTACAAGTAAAAGAAAAAAATAAGATTAAAAGGAATTAAGATCGTTACAACTTAAGACAAGCACTAGGACTAAAAGTATCCAAATGCTAGTGATTTAAGAATCCACTTAGAACCTAACAAGAAGGAACAACATCCCAGACCAAGATTGTTCAGTGATCCTGACGAGCAGTTGATCTTCAATAAAAATAAAGATGAAGATTCTTCAAAGTAAAAAAAAAAGAATCTGGAGCAAGAATACCCCCCCCCCCCCCCACCGCTAAAGAAAAGCGAAATAAACCCAGGATGAAAATCTTGAAATTGAGTAAATGGTAATGGAAAAGAAATTATCCAACTGGGAGACTCCAAAATTAACAAAACCTCAACTTTCATCTTCACTCAAGAATTCAATTCATAACCAAAAAGGGGAAATGAAGAGGTAATGAAAAATAAGAAAACCCTAACCTAATCTCAAGGGCACGGCTGAAGCAATCGACAGCCTCAATGAAATCATTGTCCTTCATGGCCTTGGATCCCTTCTCTAGCAACTCTTCCGCCAGCTCTAACGATTTCTCACCGCTTTCATCAGAGGTCTGAGAAGTGGGTTCAGTAAGGGGCTTCTTTTCATTCGGAGAATTACAAGACGACTCGAGGCCTCCTTGAACAATGGACTCAGTGGTGACCTCACTGACGTTGAGGGTTTCGTCAATTTTGGGTTTCTCCACCGTCACTGAGACCTCCGATGGTGGATCCTCGTCAGCCATGGTAGAGAAAAATGGAGGTTTGAGCAGAGAGACTTCCACAGTTTGAGCTTCAAAATCCTTTTTGGGCGGAAACGCGCACCTAAAATAATAACTCCGTTTTTATAGCTAAAGTTGTAATTAAAAAAAAATGTTAAAACAATTTATTAATAAACACAAAAAAAGAGTAAAAAATGTAGAAAAAACGAAAGAGGAAATCCAAAAATATATATATAAAAAAAAAAGAAAAAAAAAACAATACGTTTAGGGTTAAAGTATTAATTTTACGCAGCGATTGACATAAATAGAAGATCATTACGTATTAGATACATTAAAAATTTAAGAATTAAAAGTTTAA
This sequence comes from Cucumis cinereus, assembly GCA_037974625.1. Classification (NCBI taxonomy): domain Eukaryota; kingdom Viridiplantae; phylum Streptophyta; class Magnoliopsida; order Cucurbitales; family Cucurbitaceae; genus Cucumis; species Cucumis cinereus. The sequence goes on along the minus strand of JBBPDJ010000003.1, from coordinate 1,380,015 downwards.
AAACCTATTAGATATCTTTGAAAATTCAGTGACTAGATGAATCAAACTTTAAGAATTTGAGGACTAATAATAACATAATCTAAAATATTTAGCTAATCTTTAAACTTCCATATTTGATAAGTGATTCATTTTATATCCCTTAGATTTATTTAAAACATAACTTATGTGTCTCAAACTTCAAATTAGAGAAGTGGGATGATCATATAGGTAATGGTCATTTTCATTAATTTCAATTATTTTTTATTTAAAATGAATTACGTGATAATTTTATTTTTCTAGTTCAGTAGGATTTTTGGAAAATAAAGTTTTTATTTAAGTGATTTTAAGCTAATTTTAAATTGCCTAAATTGATTCACTTATAACGTTTATAGTTTAAACTTATACAATTACTAACTCGAGGTTTTAATTGATACAACCTCACCCTAAAGTTAAGAGTATAAGTTGATATTTGACCATAAAAAGTTAAATAACAAATCATGTCCCAGAAATTTGAAGTTTGTGTCTATTTGATTTCTAAACTTTCAAAATCACAAAATTAATCCCTAAACTTTGATATTGTTTAAAAGTAAATAGATATATTAAACACAAAATTGGTGGTTTAGGGTTTTAGCATAATTCCAATCTATATCTAATAAATCAATTAATTTTCTAAAAAATTAGAATTTATTCCAGACAATCAAAAAGTAAAAATTCAAAAATCTACTAAACACAAAATTGAAAGTTTAAAAGACTTATTAGATACTTATGAAAGTCCATATATTAATAAACACAAAGCTCAGAGATCAAAGACTAAACTCAATGGTTTCTTTAGTCCATCTAGTCTGTACATTTTTTATTTAGTCCATTGGATGGAGAAATACACGAGATGTAATCCTTTAGCTCCCAAATCGTTGTGTGTACATGGGAATAACTTCCTCTAAATTCTAGCGAGTCTATTCTTGATTTAGTTACTGGAAGGTAGTCATGGAGATGGTTCTCTAATATAATATGTGTGTTATGAACTTGATAGATCTAAATAGTTACCCAATGCCTAATTTATCATAGCTCGGATCGAACTAAATTTAGCACTTCCTTTTTAAACCAACTCAACTCATCAAAAAAACACATAACCATCAACTCTTACACCCGAGATACAAACAATTATTGTCAACCCACCATAACTCTAAACTAAAAACACAAACAATTATTATAAACTCAACTCAATTTAACTTTGCATGCGATATACAACCGTGATAAATTTAGGGAACAAAAAACGAAAATCGAGAACAAGGAGGGAACATATCAATTTTCTCTCAAACATTTGATTGCTTTCAATAAATTTCCTCCAACGTTGGAAGTCCCGAATCAATAACATAAAGACCAAATCTCAAAATAGTAAAAACTTAACATTTCGAGACATAAAAATCAAATCAAAATTAATGGGCAGATTAACTTCAAATTTTCACTAAATTTAATAATTTATCATCACTCTTTAAAGCTACATAATTCATCAAACATTATTACAACATTTAGTTAATTAATAATTATAATCACAAGAAAGCAATAAAATGAAAAAAAAAAAGAACTAAATTTCATAAAAATACACATTTAATTTAACTCTGCCCTTCGGGACCCAAAATACCGTTAACAATCGACGTAGCAACGAGAACTCCAACGACCTCAGCTCCGGCGACCGCCCCGGCCTGCGACAGCGCTCCGAAATTTACTGTCGTTTCAATTTCTTTCTCCGCCGTCTCAATCCCTCTCTCCGCGGCTATAATCCCCTTCTCCGCCGTCGCAATCCCTTGCTCCGCCGTCTCAAGTCCTTTCTCCGCCGCCTCGAATCCTTCCCTCACGATCTCCTCCGCTTCCTCCTCCACCTTCTTCAACTTCTTCCTCAGCCCGAACAGAGGAATGTCCTCCGCCATTGACGGATTGCCTCTCCCCACGACCACCGCCGTCGCCGTCGCCGTCAGAAACAATAGTGTCTGTCGCCGCGTTCTGCTGGCTGAGAGAGACTCCGACGTCGATTTCACTGCGGCGGCGCTGACGGTGTTGCTTAATCGGCATCGTGGTCGGAGGATTTGGAGAGCGGGTGAGATTGCTGTGGAAGCCATAGCTTTTTCTGATCCTTTCAACACGATGATGCACTGATAGCGGTTCGTTTTTTCATTAAAATTTAAATACGATAATACTCTTTTCTTGAACCGCTAAATATCTGACACGTCAACAAATGGAAGGGTAAAAGTGGGATTTAGAAAAAACGTATTGGGCCGAAGCCCATTAAAATTTTATGAAATTTACTTTCCATTTCGATTTGTTTCTTCAAATCTTTTCACAGAAACCCTAAAACAAGAGTTGGGTTTTGATGTCGGACAGAGAAGATACCGATTCGGACGCTCCCGAGGAGTTCACCGCCGAGCAGGTTGCTTGTTTTTCACTTTCTGTACTTCTCTGTGCTTCTTGTCAATGGCTCCTTAACGATTCGGAACTTTTTTTTTGTTGCAGGGAGTACAACAGGATGAAGAGATTAGAAAAGTTCAAAAAGAAAGTAAGGCTAGGTGTGTACTCAATCCGTATTTCCCATTAGTGTATTGTATTTTGTATCGAATCTTGTGTTTTCGCAGTTCTTTAATTGATGATTTTACTGAGCTGTCTTTTGTAATTTTTGATTATCCGTTTTGTTGGTGCTATTTGAAGTTGTTTCTTTGAGATGATTTGCCTGCTCTTAGGGTTGTAGAGAATATAGAGGAGTTTCTTCTTCAGTTGTCGTTTTATAAGAAAGGATTGTTTTTGTGGAAGGTTGGGGTGTGCTATTTTGTTGATCGTTGTGGTGAGAGGAATAAGGGACTCAATAGGGGATTACGGGAGTTCTTCTAGCGACATTTGGTCCCTTATTAGATTCAATGATTCTTTTTGGGTGTTGGTAATTATGCCTTCTTTTAAAATGATCCTCTAGGTCTTATTCTTAAAGAGGCAACAAATTGTTGGCTTGCCAATGATATGTTCATAAAATTTAAGTAGAGTGGGAATGTGGAGTAAGGTGCATACAAATTGACTTGAACATTGATTACCTTTTTTTGCTCTGCTGTTATCAGTTCATTAGTTTTATGTTGTATTCTTTGGGCAATTCAGACGTTTCCTCAATGGGCTGCCTTCTTCTCTTTTTTCATAGTTTGAATTAATAAGAATCAAACTTTTTGGTCAGACCAGATATGATAATTTTCTTTAATTGAAAACAAATATCGAACATGGCAAGGATCGAATGTACTGCACACTGCCAGTAGTTGGCTAGGATGGCTTATTATGTCATGCCCATTGCTCTGTGGTGACAATTGTAGTTCATTCTCATAATCCAGTGTACTTGGAATTCTTACCTGCCCGATATCCTAAAGGCTTGTATCCGGTTATTTCGTTATTTTGACTGTATATAACCTTATTTTTGTAGGGTTGCTCGTGAAGGAAAAAAACGTCGTAGACTATGGGCTGAAAAGAAAACACCACGCTCATCTAAAAAGGGTGAAATCGTTGAAGATTTAGCAAAACCCCCTAGAGATGATAATCAAATTCGCAAGTTGGGAATGCTTCCTAGTAATATAGTCCAACTGCTTGTAGATCGTGAGAAGTATGTCTCTTCCCCTCTCTATTCATGTATTGCTGTGCAGATCATGATTTTGCTAAGCCACTAATATGGTATTCTCTTCATCTATAGACAAGTTTTCTCATCAGATCCGGGCGACGAAAAGGCTGCAATTAAGCCAAAACAAAAGAGGAAGAAAACCAAAAGCTCCGGGTAAAGGACCAGACGTGATTTAGAATGTCATACCTATTAATTTTAATGTAGCATCTGATTTAGAATGGTCTCTTATTTTATTTGATTGCAGGATTGAAACGGTTCTTTTAAGCGAAAGAAAACCATCTCATTGTTTACAGAACTCCTTGGAATTTTTGAAGAAAAGGAAGATGAATATTACAAGATCATCAACGGTTCTCAACAATCATAACCAAGCTTTCCGGCTACTTTCTTCATCTGGCTTACTAACTAAGAACTAGCACTTTTGTTTCATAGTTTATTTATTGCATCTCTGTCTATGTTAGGTTCGACAGGACGATGTATAAGTGTATTTGAGAATTGGTTGGCGAGAGCTACAAAGGTTGTTGAGTTCTTATAATGGTCATACCATAGTAGAAATTGAAAATGGTGAGAGCATTGATGTTGGTAAATTAGCGATTTCCATTATGTTTACTAGTGGCTTCTCTTTGAATATGTTTAAATCTTTTTAAAAACCCATTTACCTAAGAAGTTGAAATAACTAAAAAAAGAAATGTATACAGTGAGCTTAGTGTGTATGTTCATGGGACAGATGGCCCTTCCATCCTCGTCTAAGGTTTTATTCAAAAGTATTTGTTGGAAAAAAATTGAGAAACTTGTTTAAGCCCTTCCATTCTGTCTAAGCAGCTAGCTACAACATCTATGCCATCGACTCTCTCATAAATTTCTTGTAGTCGAGTTTCCATGGTATGAATACTGTCAAGGACTTCCCTTGGATAGAGCATTTGACCTTCTACCCCAATAATTTGTCCACTCATGACTAGCTTAGGTGCTATGTTGCCAATATGTCAATTATTTCCTCATTTATGAGTACACTTGGTTCTTATACCAATTGTCATAACCACACTTTTTGTAACAAATGGGCATATTTTGCAATCTACACTCCCATTTATAAAGAAAATAATTTTGAAAAAATGTGGTTAGAGAAAAAGGCTTTCACAAACATTTAAAAAGTACGCTTGAGAAAAAGATTCTTCTAAGCTTGAAAACAATCACGTTAATAGCTTACAACTTCGGGTACGATGGTCTTACCTCCATATAGTATATTATAAGCATTTTTTTTGTGATCATCACCCTTTCATACAAAAAGAACGAGAAAAAGCCATGATAAAGTGGTTGAAATGAGCTTGCAACTGCAAACAACACACTTGAAACAAATATGACCATGACATTTAGAGAGCTCCAATATTTTTCTATATATTATTGAAATTAGAATTCAAGTCTCTCTCTCAAATAACTATTCTATAAACCTAATATTCTTCATTGTTATTGTGAGTGGCTATGAAAGAATCCATTTTTAATTTCCAAAGATGATAAAAAAGCTAAAAACCAAATGTTCCTTACAGAGAGAGAGAAAAGAATACCCTTCGCTCTTGGCGGGATGTAATGGTCCGTCATCTCTAGTTCACCACTGGACCCTAGTTTCCACTTCTCTCTTCAATTCCTTCTTCTTCCCTCAATCTTCTGTTTTTCTTTCTCTTTCTCTTCATCCCTTCATCTCTTTTAACTTCCCACAAACTCCACTCCCTTATGCAAACCACCTCCTTCAATCCACTCTCAAATTCCCTTCAATTTTCAACCCCATGGACTCTCCCCGAAACCCATTTACCTATCGCTACTGGGGTTCCCAATACACTCTGTTTTCAACCTAGAACTGTTACCAGGTCTTTGAGAACTTGCTACAGAGCCGATGATGGCGTCGATGATGGACCAGGTCCCAGTTCCCCCGTTCGTTTGCCCCTTGTGCTTCGCCGGTCCGGTAGGGTTTCTCAGTACGTGTGGGATGGGTTTTCTCTGCAGTTGGTTGGCTTTGATGATGGTGCTTCCTCTGTTTCTTTTGATTTCGGTGATGGGTTTCGAACTTTGTATAGAGTCTCTATTTTGGCGGTTAAAGATTTTTTTATTCCTAAGAATGTCAGTGAGCATTATGTATTTTATGTTAAGTGGAAGCTTTTGCATCGGGTTTTTAGCTCCGCTCTTCAGGTCATTGCTACTCAGGTCAGTGGAAGTTTTGCTTCTGGTTGAATTGTGTTGTACTGAAAGTTTAAATTTTTATTGAGTTCTCTAGTTGTGAATAAGAAATTAATGATGTTTGGTCATTTTCTGTTTTATTTATTTCTTATAGTTGGTTTTAGAATTAAATAACATGCTCAGTATTGGAATACTACTGCATACTTTTCTTTGCTACAAATAACATTAAAGCTTGAGGCTTTGACTTCATTCGGATGACAGCAGCTTGAATTGTTTGGTGATGTGTGGGGTGATCTGAACAATAGTTGTTAGTTATGAAATTTCTGATGTTATTCATGTCCAACTCCTGTTTTAAGGATAAGCATTCTGTTCAGATTATAAGGGAAAACTGTTATTGATAGGCAATGTTTCGGGCTATAGGAGTTGGGCACAGTCGTTCGCTAGCATCTGCAGCGGCCCTTAATTGGGTCCTGAAGGATGGACTTGGACGGTTGAGTCGGTGCCTTTTCACTGCTAGTATAGCATCTGCTTTTGATACCAATTTGAAGGTTTGCTTCTTTGTGTTAATTTCTTGTGAACGTGGAATTTTATTTCAAGATCTTCCTTGGAAGTGTGGTATGTGTGTTACTTTTCTACCTCTTTGTTTGACGAACAATATGTTTTCTGTTTCTCATTTCAAGAGAGTCAGGTTTTCGACAGCTGTTCTATTCAGTTTAAGCATTGGAGTTGAGTTGCTGACTCCGGCATTTCCTCAGTACTTCTTGCTTCTTGCATCAGTTGCAAACATTGTGAAGCAAATAAGTCTTGGATGCTACTTGTCAACTGCTGTAAGGATTCACATTTTGCAAGTGATAGGAAATCTACTCTGCTTTTTGTGCATTATATATTTAACATACTTTTCTAGAAAAATTGACCACTACTCTGTATTATGACAATTAACATTTATTTTTCTGTTGTTGGTACAATTTGTTTGTTGTTTACATACTCTATGTTGTTTTTTTTCTTGAGAAAAAGTTACTCCATGCTGTTGATGACGTGATTGCATTGCGGTTGCAAGTCACCAACATTACAGTTGTCTAGTTTATATATTTTGAAGAAAATATGTTTGACATTTCCATATTTATCTATCAGAACCTTTTCCATGGCAACTTAATAGACAGCGGATGATATCCATCTGCTACATTTGACTCTTGTGTTTAGCCTTTTTTTCAATTATACTAAAGATGTTGGGGCTACTCTTTCCATTGCTCTGTTTTGAACTTCTATGTCAGTACTAGATGTTGTCGCCTACATTATTGAATTTATTAGAGTTTGTGCAATCTGTGTGGATTTGTCTAGAGATATTCATTTGGTTAATTAATGAAGTTTCTGGAAGACTTTCAGTTTGAAAATGTCTAATTATGTTAGTAAAATGTTCTAGAAAGTTTCATTCCAATAGATGTTATTCTTCTCGCTTCACCACTTTGGATTTTATCATCTTATATGTAATCAGTCTGCTGTTCATAGAAGTTTTGCTGTGGCAGATAACCTTGGTGAAGTTTCTGCTAAAGCACAGGTTGGCTTAATTCCTTACAAAAACACTGATCACAATTTGTTTGCATCCATTTCATTTATTCATTCAACTGTCCATTTTTTGCAGATTCAGTCAGTGTGCTTTGACAATCTAGGTCTTGTACTCGCGGCTTTTCTTAACTTCTTATCCAAGAATGATCAAAGGTTTTGTTTATCATTATTTTTTAGATTTCCAATTTCCTTTTTCTTCAATGTGTTGGAAATACTTGCAAATTACCAATTCATGTCTATTTTACTGTTCGTGCTACTTGACGCATAAGTTTTCTTAATTTTGGAAATTCTCTTTCCATGGTTTTTAACTCACCATTTTTGTGTTAGATTGCAGGCAGCTTTACCTTTTGTAGTTTACCCCATTTTTGCTGCAATGGATCTTTTTGGAACATATCAGGGGCTTAAGCATGTCCATTTGCAAACACTAACAAAGGTTGATTTTGTTTTATTCAACTTTCCTGGATATTTGGAGGCTAATTAAGTGTTTGATTTTGCATGTTTACATCATGGTATTGTTGAATTCTTTGTTCTCCCTCATAAATTTTTGTTCATGGTTGTTGATTGGGACTGGAAGGGAGGTCCTAATTAGATTTTCACTATGTTGTCTGGATGACTTGAGTTTTATAGGGTATTTTTCAAGTGAAACACTTTATGTACGAAAAACACATTTCTTAGTAATTTTGAATTTAATAAAAGTGATTTTATAGCCATTTCAAAATCAATCTCAAACATGCCCCAATTGCAAGACAATTATGAAGAACGTCTTTTTCTATTCTAAAAGTTACTAGAAACTTAATTAACGTGAAACTTTGTTTCTCGACCTTTGCTTTCTTCATGTTTAGGATAGACTTGAGATCATATTAAGTAATTGGATCGAGCGAGGATATGTACCTTCTCCTGCAGAAGTAAGTGAGAGGGAAGGAATTGATTTACTCTGCCGACAAGGTGATTTCTTATCTCTTTATTAATTAAGTACATCTTTATTAATTCAGTATACATACATGGATAACAAATCATAGAGTTACGTTGTAACAAAGAGGCACAGACACTCTAGTTTAAGTTTTTAACTACTGAGTTTGTGTTTGATACATGTTAAAGATTTGGATACTTAACACTTTTGGACAGTTGTTAGCACAATGGATGTGTTTGACTAGACACTCGTTGTACAAAGTCAAGATAGGTCCAATATTATTAGACACATATGCACTTGGTTTTGCATAAATTTTGAGAGCAAAATGCATCAAACTCATTCTCTTTATGCATATAAATGCACAAACCTATTGTCCTTAATTTTTCTTTTGGTATGGAAATGATATATATTTCTTAAAAATGTATTTAGACCCCGTTTGATAGATATTTGGTATGGAAATGATATATATTTCATAAATTTTCCTACTTTGTTATCCTTTTTCAACTCATGTTTTAAAAAACCGAGCCAAGTTTTGATTACTCAAAGTATTTTTAAAAACTTGTTTTTGTTCTTAGGATTTGACCAGGGATTCAAATGTTTCCCTAAGATTGGGTGAAAACCATAATAGAAAATTGGGGGAAACCAACATAAATTTCAAAAACTGAAAACAAAGCCATTATCACAACTTTCTTGAACATAATCTATTCTCTAGGTTGTACAACTGTGTCCTTTGAGTTCTAAAGAAAACAAAATTGTTATCAAACAGAACCTAAAAAACATAGTCCTAGATTTAAAAAAAGAATTCATATGACCATGTCTTTTTCATATCATATTCGTGTCTCGAATCCGTAAGTTAATATAATCTCAATATTCAGGCAAGGATTCATGGCCAATCAGAATAGGATGCTTGAATCTGGAGTCTCATGTACCCAAACTGTCAATCCTGGCAATGAGATCTGTATGTAGCAAAGACTATTATTTTATATGCATGGATGCCTTCTGCAGGGGTTTAACTACAAATACAGTAAGTATATCTACTTCTGAGATTAACCTTTAAGAGCATTCCACATTTATTTTACTCACTTTTTCACTTCTCTTGTTTGAAAACATAGCATGGTATCCTTCTTTGTCTCCGGGAAGGGGCTCGTGCGACAGATATCTGCATCGGGTTATTGCAGGTAATAGAAAATTGATTCGATTAGCATTTTTGTTCATCTCTCTCAAAAGTTTCGATTTAGTCTTTGTTGTTAACACTACTTGCCAAGTTTTAAAACCATGAGGACTAAAATATTGAAACGTGATGCCACTGTATTCCTTTGCTCAACATGCTTAGTGAGGCTTTGATCTTCGATTCTGATCTAACAAGTCTTGACTTGAATAGGCATGTTTTATCCGGAAAAGGATTGTATCAAACGCAAGGATTTGGGAAGAGGAAATTGTGAAAGGTAATGAATTTTCAGATGCAATGGCTAAGGAATGGATTAATTTGGTTGAGGATAGCAAGAAATATGCAGAAGAAAATGGTTGCCTTGTGCTTCAACAAATGTCAAGCTTAGGATGGGCAGTTAAGAATGTTTTGCTCAGTACAAATGAACAAATAAGATACAGCTTTGTTGATGACCCATGATTATGGAAGAGAGATTCCCTACCATAAGTTATTATTATTAATTTGCTTCATTGATAGTTCATTCTTTTGCCCATACAAGAACACTTTTAATCTAGTGATAGATTTAGAATTTGTTAGTTATGTTTTCTTTTTAAAATTGATTTATATCATTTTTGTAATTGTTTACACAAATCTAAAAGTGAATAAGCATTTTGTTCATATCTAAGGCCCTATTTTTGTGGCAAATATGCATGCAAGGCTCTATTTCATTGCAGTAACTACAAATGACTGTTAGAGAAAAATGTTATAAATAGCTTCATTTCACAACTCGGACGAGGAAGAGCCAAAGGAGAAAAGTAATTAATCTTAAAAGGAGTCTTGACCTTATTTTTTGTGTGCTTAGTTGAACTATACGTTCTTTAGTATTACAATATAGGTTTGGCAACACCACATCAGTGGGATGACCTCTTATGCATGTCAGCTTGAAAAATGAAACTAGACTAGGAGAAAAAGCTAGACGGTTAAGGTCATGAGGGGCACATGGGGATGACAAACTGGTGCAAGATTTGGGTGCCAACTAGTTAGATTGATTTTATATTATATTTTACAATATTTTCAATGGAATCTCAAATAAAGAGTGTTTGAATAGCTGAAATGTAATCAGGATTATTGAAAACTAGATAAGTGTTGAAATGCGTGTCGAATTAAAGGCAGAACAGACATCAAATTAAATAGAGTTCAATTGAAAACTCTTGGAACAAAATGAGTTTAGTATTACAATTCGAGTTCAAAACGCTCGATCCAAACATGAATTTTGGATTACATTACAATATATTTCAATCTCATTACGTGTGTTCAAACATTTCGTAAGTGTTTGTACACCCCACTAAAAAATCTCATCAACTTTCTAACCCAAAATCTAGTACTAAGAACATAACACTTTAGAAAATCGGGTAGGTTTCCATGAGTTTCTTTCCATAGATTATTATAAGAATTGTTTAGGTTTAATTACAATTATAATTCCAAAACCCTTTAGAATTTGTGTTTAATATATCTCTTTTTATGTTCTTAAACTTTTAATTTCAAAAGGGTTATGTTCATATAATCATACGGTATGATTAGTCAAAATTTTAAGTCATATCAAATTAAAAGTTTAGAAATGTATGATTAGACACCCACAAAGTTTAAAGAAATGAACTTATTGATTAATCTTTTTTATTTTCTTTTTAGAGTTAAAAAACTTATTAAATACAGTGTTGAAAGTTTATATAAATTTAATATTAATATAACTTTTTTAAAATAAGATAAATATTTAGATTGGAATTGTAACGTTTCAAACCTAGAATCCGAGATGATATAGATTCTTTAATGCACCACCAACTGCTTGAGATACTTTCAAGATTGAAGAATGCTTTGATAGCAATGTATTGAGATAACTGAAAACCAAAACAAAAATCAATTTGAGTGTGTAAAAATATATTTATTTTATTTTATTTATTTATTAAAAAAAAGAAGATAAGAAAAGTCGTTAATTTTAGCTATAAACATCGATAGAGACCTATCAATATCTATCATTAATAGAATCTAAAATTTTATTATATTTTGTAAATATTTTATCAATTTTTTCATTTTTACGATTTCCATATCAAAATCTCGAAACTCTCATCTTTATTTTTTTTTTCAATTAGAAAATTTAAATGTTAATATTTTTAATTTTAAAATTGAAATTATACAAATATGGCATTCACTACATGTACCACTTAGAAAATCAAGTAAACGTCATTTAATATTTTACATCTACTACAAAAGCTAAATATATATTTTTTTCACATAAAGTATACAAAATTAAAAAAAAAGGGAAAAAAAACATATTTATATAATAAATATTTGTACACAACAGATAATTTTCTAGCTTAATTCTATTTTCTTCTAATAAGTAAATAAGTTTTATCACTAAAAATAGAAAAAATTCAATAGAATTTCACAAATTTCTTTCCATATTTAGCAAGAAAACTAGGTTTAATTATAATTTTGTTTCACCCTTAAGAAACCTCTATAATTAAAAAAATATCTAATAGGTCCATATATTTTTAATTTTGTATATAAAAATTTCTAATTTATTGTAAAATTTGAAATTTCAAATCGATATAAAATTGAAAGTTTAAAGTTTTTTATTTATGGTTTTAAATTTTTGTTAATTAAAAACAAAAATTATATAAGTTTGATAACTAATATAAAAAAGTCTTTTTTTTCATTATAAATTTTTCTTTATAATTTTAAAAACAAATTTCTTGTTTAAAGAAAGAGTGAATTAATTATTAAATACGTCCATTTTTTTAAAACTAAAATTAAAAACAGAAAATGGCGGGTTTTAAATACGAATGTTTAAAGAATTCAATAGAGGGACCTATTAAATTTTTTTAAAATTTTAGAGACTTAATTGGACACAAAATTTAAAAGTTTAGGGACTAACCGAATAATTTAAACAAATTGTTACTAACCGTAAATTTGGTTAAATGAACATTTTTAATTCTTTTTGTTACTGTTCTCGAATAACGAAACTGGGAGCATTTACCAAGAGGCCGGCGGTCGGGGAGCATTCCGGCATTAAAGACGGTGGACCTTGAAAGGCGGCCGGCGGCTGTTCCGACACTCTCCACATCTTCACCGACTTATCCAAACTCCCGCTATAAACAATCCACCGCCGTTCACCTTCACGGGCTTCACTGTCCTTCTCGACAGCCAAACATTTCACCGGCCCGGTGTGGCCCGTCAACACCGACAAACAAGAATGTTGCGAAGCCATCCTCTGCCAAACGCAAATCCCCATATCTGCGGAGCCACTCAACAATAAACGACCGGCGGTAGCCAAACAGAGTATCGCAAGCTTATGACCCCTCAAAGAGCCCCCGTGGGACAACGATTTCTCCCTCTCCCAAAAATTAACAACCCCATCGGAGGAACCACAATAAACGAAAGTAGCGTCATCGTTAACAGCAAGAGCAGTAACCGCACATTCCTGTTTAACCAAAGTTTGTGAGAAAAAATGCTTCGTCCCCTTCCCCTGAAGCTCCCTCCGCCACACCTTAACGCTACCGTCAGCCGATCCGGTGTAAACCAATCCGTCAATACTCGAAACCAGAGTGTTAACAGCATCATCATGAGCCTGAATCGACTCCAAGCATTTCGAATCGGAAACTCTCCAGACCTTAAAAGTTTTATCCCAAGAAGCAGAGTACAAAAACGATTGATCCTCGCTTAAACTCAAAGACGAAATCGCGTCGAAATGTTTAATCCAGAGATTCCTCCGTCCTCTCCCTTCCACATAATTACTGGGTTTTATCGAACATTTGATGTAATCGCTTAAAGTGGGGAGAGTCCCAACTCGTTTATGAACACTCGGGTCACGACTCGAGACTTTCCAGACCCGAACCTTACCGTCTTGATGACCGGTGAAGATCTTCTCCCCGCCAATTACAATGGATTTAACCAAGCCGCTATTGGATTTAAAACCAGAAAATTCCTTATGGTTCTTCCAAACACGGATGTTCTTGCTGTCGGATCCGGTATAGAGAAGGTCCCCCACAGCGGCGAGAGAGTAGATGTGACCCTCTTCGCGGACGAGAGAACCCATAAGGATATTGGGTAGGAAGGAAGTGTCGTCGGCGGGGGAAGGTAAGGCATCGGAGTTGAAATGGGAGGACCATGGGGATTTGGTGAAAGGGGAAGTGGAAGCGGGTTCGAAGAAGGAAGGATCGGGTTCGGGGTCGTTGTCCATTAAAGGGAAAATGGTTTCGTTAGCGGTGGAGGAGGAGGAGGGAAAATGAGAGATGTCGGAGTCGTCGAAGGGGGATTTGACGAGCTTGTTGAAACGTCGGCTGCGACTGCTGTTGCTGTTGTTCTGTTCGAAGAAACTTCGGCCGCCTCTGAATGAGCCTCCACCCCCTAGCATTGTGGGATTCTCATAGAAAAGAAGGAAGAGAGCGAGAGAGAGCGAGAGAGAGCGAGAGAGAGGGAGGGAGAGAGAGAGATTTTAGGGTTTGTGTGAAGAAGATGAAATTGGAGATGGAGAATGGAATGTGGAAACCATAATTTCTTAACATAGAAACTTCGCCAACTAACATTGTGAAGGACAAAAAGTCAGGACGTTAGGGAAGGAGGGAAAGGACAACCCATTGTTGATCTATTTCTTTTTTTTTCTTTTTTTCTTTTTCGTCAATTATTTATAAATCTATTTATTTATTTTTAATATCCTATTATATTTAATTTCTTAGGAAAAATTTTAATTCTTTAATTTAAACAAATAATAGTTTTATCAATTTAAATTATGATTTTTTGATAAGTGTGTATCCATTAAAATGGCCTGATTGAAGCAATTCACACCTTTTATTAAGATTACATTTCAAAATTATCGCGAATCAATTCATTCAATTCTTAAGCATGCGTAGACGGGAGACTTCTTCGATTAAAAAGATTCGTAATAAAATTCATTGTATTTTCTTTTTCGACGAAGAGTAAATATTTTGTCTATTTTACTATTTTTGACAATCTTCCTTATTTTTTTTTCAAAACATTGAATTGTTTGTTTGTTTTAATTATCTACAAGGGAGGGATTGATCAATCTAAAGTACTTGTTAAAAGAATAAAATTATTTTAAATAACAAAATTTATAAAAGTATTTACAAATATAGCAAATATCTTAATTTATTTGCGTGATAGACCATGATATACTCAAGATAGTAGTATATCGTGATCTATCACGATACAAATAAATCTATCTTGGTCTATTGTAGTTTATTACGATAGATTGTAACGTTTTGTTATATTATGTAAATATTTTGCTATATTTAAAAAATAGCTCTTAAAAATGTGTAATTTAGATTAAAAAAGTACGACGTAAACTACATCTATAAACAAACGCTACACTAGAAGCATTGTCTAAACAACTTTTTATTAGATTAAAAAATTACATCTGTAAACAAACCATATATTTTGTACAAAAGTGATTTTAGTTAGTGAAAAAGTGATCCCTAAAAAACACACCCTAATAAATGGATTAAGACTATTAAGTATATGTACATATATATATATTTCACATGTTATAATTTCGAACATGTAGTTATAGGTGATAATGTAAAACATTATTATTATTTTATTAATTTATATATTTGAAAACTAGCACTCCCAAGTCCCAACCCAAAGACTAAGACTAAAATAAAATCACCGTGTAATAAAATGCGAAACCCACCCTTACATAGAGGAACACTTTTCAGAAAATTAACATTTTTATGCCCAAAAGTAAAAACGGAGTTATTATTCAGCATTAGGAAGAGGGAAAATGGCGACTTTAAAGTAAACGGCGTCGTTTTTCTTGATCAATTCAAACACACAAATATCGCCTTCCTTCAACTCATTATCCACCGCGAATCTCTTCCAACCGCCTTTCAACTCCGTTCGCCGCCGTGTAAACGCCCACCGTACGCCACACCACACTCTCCAACTCCTCCCGTCGCCGACCTCCAGCTTCACGTCCACTGATTCCTTTATGTACCTCTCTCCAAATCTCCTCGGTAAGCTCTGCATCAAATTCATCAGAGTTATTCTGAATTCACTCTTTCAATCGAAGTATTTTGTTCTTACCAGATAATTTCCTGTTTGGATGTAGGAAGGTCTCATCGTCACCATGAAGGAAGGATTATTCCTCCTGGATTTGAACCAGCTCGCTCTCTTCTTCACCGCTAATTGATTCTCCGTCAATGCCGGTGGCGTCTTCCTTGGATTCATCGGTCTCATCGATTCCGGACTGACTCGGCCATCGTCTCCCTCATTATACGCTGAAATTGGTAAGTATTATTATATTCACTCAATTTAGATCTGATTGCTGAAATTCAAATTAAATTTCAAAGAAATTAAGCGGAGAAACCTGTTCCTCTGTGATTACTCTGTCTCCGTGAGTTATCCGTTTCCAGATCTTCTTCATCTTCATCGCCAGTGATTCCTCGATTCTTAGCGATATTCATCGTCACATTTTTCCTCATCATCTTCTTCAGTCCTCTCAATGAACAATAAGCCGGTGTTTCCTCCTCTTTCTCCATTCTCCTCTTCTTCAAAACCATCTCATTCAGTATCTGAACAGATTCCTCTTCATCTTCGTTTCTGCTATTCGGAATCAGATCCAGTAACTGACGAATTGGATAATCGATTTCAGTAGCGGAGGTATCGAAAATGAGGACATTAAAACAACAAATTCCTTTCAACTGGAACACAAGGAAATATCCAGGTTGAACAGAATAAAACTGGACGAATTCCGGCCAGCCTCGACGGAAACAGATTTTTCCGTCTAACTTCTTGAGTTGGATTTTCCAGTTTGCTCCGTCAGGAAGGAAGAGAGTGACCTTGTTGAATAACAGAGAACCGCCATTGTTCTTGACAAACTTGTTTGGAAGCTCCTGAGAAGAAATTAATAGATTTAATTGAGTAATTAGAGAATGTGATTTGTTTTGTTTGTTTGATTGATCACTTACAAGCTTTTGTTGGGTGAGAGTTTGGTGGAGAATGACCTTGAAGAAATGGGGATTTGGGGAACTGAAGAGATTAGCCATTAAGAAGATTGGAAAGATTGAGTTTCTTTCTATGGTATGAACTTGAATAATGGAAGTACAACAAACTGCTGGCCTTTAAGTAATCAAAGTCATGAAGAAATGATTTTGAATATCATGAAGAGAATGAGAATGTGAAGAAAACTCATGAGGAAATTATGTGGTTCTTCATTGAAACTGAATGGAAATGGGACTCCTAACAACTACTTAATAATAATAATAATAATAATAATAATAATAATAATAATAATAATAATAATAATAATAATAAATCACATTTAATTAGTTTGATTCTTCCCATTTATAATCACTCTATCTTATAGATTTGTCATCTATAATGTTTTTGTATATCCATAGTCTCATATTTGAACATGTCATAAACCAAAACTGCGCGGTTTGTTCTTTTGAAATGTAGATGGTCGGTATCTTATATGTCTAAAATTATAGATATACAAAATTATAGATGTCTGAAATTATAGATATACAAAATTATAGATGTCTGACGTCGTTAGATTACCATGTTTGTTTTGTAGGAATATTTTTGTAGATATCTAAGATGTTCGTGAAACAAACGGTCTCTTGCAGTCCTAAAGAGTAATCTTAGTTTATTTTTAGATACATTCTATGTTATACTTAACTTCTCTTGTGGGTTGAATATTAGAGCGAAGACGTGAGGTGTTCAGGAGTTAGGTTGAGGAACTTCTCTTGTGGGTTGAAGATTAGAGTGAAAACTTGAGGTGTTCGGGAGTTAGGTTGAGGGATGGGTTTAGTAACTTTATTTAGATAGACCCAACATATTTGTTTGGATGGACACATTTTCTTAACCTAAACTAAACAACGTTTATTAAATAATAAGATGAATCCAACCCATTTATGAAATAGATACATAAAAGTGCTATTTTAGACACGATAAATCGTGTTAAGAGATTCTTAAGCCGTTTGGGATTTTAAACAAATGGATTTAACTCAATGTTAGTAAACTACGATAGGTTGGCATAGGTTCATGAAGGAATCCCAAATATCACATTAAGAGAAAAACCTATTAAAATTAACAAACAATTTTGTAATATTAGTCGAAAGATTAGGATAAGAGAGAGATTATGAGGGGACAGAATAAAGAATGGAGGAAGTACGGAAATTTAAGGCCTATTTTTGACTCTCTTTCATGGCTTATTTTATGAAAGCTATGATGAAAAGCATAGAAAAAAGGAGATCACTACTATACTTTGCTATATGAGACGCTCTTGAGATTAAAAAATATCTATGAGTACTTTATGACTTTTTTTAAAATTTTATTTTGATATGTTATTGAAAGATCAACAATGGTCATGTAGGATTTGGAGTAGAAATGTTTGGAAAACGGAAATTCATTTCAAGTGTCACATTAATAGCGTATTCACTAGTGGACTGACGAAAATGGTCAATGGATTGAGAATATATAAAATGAGAGAATCAAATATATGACTTAAAAGGTTGATAATACAAATACTATGTGAGTTGAGTTATATTCAATTTTCGAAAAGAAATGCTTTTTAAAGCTATTAAAAATTGGTGTTTGCATGCAGAGCTGTATGTGGTAATGATTTCACACATTTCATTTTGGGTAATGAGAAGGATCATTAATACTAAAGTTGATAACTAACCACACTATAATTTTTTAGGAGTTTTCATTCTCTTTCTTATTCAATTCTTTAGTTGTGGAGGTTTTTTTTTTAGAAAAAAATTAATCACTTTTTTGTTTCCTAATTTATTTGATTATTTATTTTAGAAGCAACAATTGAGTACTGGCCATTTATTTATAAATAAATTTAATCGTCAATTTAACGTAGCGATTTTAAGAATAATAATTAAGTATATAGTAACATTTTTTAAAAAAATGCAAATATAACCAAATTTATCAATGATAGACCAATATTTTTCATCATGGTGTACTAGTGATAAACTTTGACAAATTTTGTTATATTTGTAATTTTTTAAGGTGTTGCTATATATGCTAATGTTTTGAAACTAATTGCTATATTTGCAACTATCCTAAGATTTAACTGCTATCATGAAAGTTTGTATTATTATAAGAAAAATAATTGACATTTACTTACAATTCAAGATGCATAAGTTGTTAATTGGGTAACAATTGTCATGAGAATTAAATTATTAGAAATTTGAGAGTACATATACATATATAACTAAATATAGCAAAAATAAACAAAAATATTTTCAAAATAAAACAAGATTTAAGAATCTATTGAGGATAAAAACATTGGTATGGTCTATACGTTTATAGATTCTGAAATCTTGTTATTAATAAAAAATATCTCGAATCAGACTAGATAACTAAACACAAACATTAGTGATAGATTTTAAGTTATACAGGAATATGCTCAACCCACACCCTACCTCACGGCTAGAGATAGCATGCCCAGCTAACGAATGAGTCGCAACCACAATCTTTCAACACCATAATCAAAATAAACATACATTAATCCTACCACAAGTTCCAGATAAGATCAAGTTACATAAAAACACAAAACCCTAAGATAGACAAAAAAAACATTACAACCCTATTTCTAAAAACACCCTAAACTAGATATGGCTGATCAAGAAGCTCTAAAAATTTCAACTTTGAAAGAGATTGTTGTACTGTTCTTTCTAATCATTTCAAGAACACAGAAATCATCAACTTTTAAGTAATTGTCTCGAATAAACTTCTTCCAACCATGACTAAAGTGAGTCATCCTTTGCATTTTAGAAGTCCAATAAAAGCCACAACCACCACTCCACATTCTTCCATCTGATGCTTCGAGTATAATTTTCGTGATCGAATCTTCTAGATGCATGTCAGCAAAACTTTTTGGTATACTCTTTCCACAAAAGAAAAAAATATGTTATAAATACTATGCTTTTTATAGCAGAAAAAAAAAAGTTCTAAAATATACTCTGCCTTTTATAGCAGAAAAAATGAAGTTAAATTTGCTTACAAGAGATTTTGTGCGATGAATGTGTGAAGGCCAAATCTTGCAGATGAAAGAAGGATTCAAAGTCATGGATTGAAATGTGTTAGCTTTCGCCATCGCTCTTGCTCGCTGGCTCCCTGTCGACTGCAGCATCCACCTGCTGTTTGTTGGTTTCTTCCACCTGCTGTTCGTTGGTTCCTTGACCCCAAAGCTAATATCACCATCCTTGACCTCTACAAAATAAAAGTTAGATAATATATAAATAATGCTTCATTTGATAATCATTTGATTTTTTGTTTTTGTTTTTTTTTTTTTTTGAAAATTTAGTAAAGCTCGACTTCCATTTTTTAGTTTATATTTTATGTTGTTCATGCTCTACTAATGTTCTTAAAGATAAAGTCAAATTTCAAAAGCTAAAAAAAATATATATATATATAATATATATATTTTTTTTGTTTCTAGACTTGGACTAAGAATTAGGCAAACAATTCAAAAAAAAAAAAAAAAAAAAAAAAAGCTCTTAGCAAAGAAACATACCTAGGTCAAGATCATCATCAAAATATGTCTCAATTTTCACCTTCTCCTTAGCTTTATCAAGACGGATTTCCTTCACGGGATACTCAATTTCCGTAGCAGTACGATCAAAGATGACGACGTAGAATCTTGAAGATTGGTTTTCATATTTGAACACAAGAAAGTAGCCACATTTAACAGAATAAAACTCTACAAGCTTTTGCCAACCATAATTAAACCAAACTCTTGTTCCATTATTACTTTTTGTCAACCCAACATTCCATTCTTTGCCATCACTCACTTTGAGACATATTTGATCCTTTAACAAAGCTTTTAGGCCATATTCTCTCACAAACTTTCTTGGGATTTCCTAAACATAATAATTAAAGAAAAAAAAGAATTTGTAGAGAGTTAACATGGAAAGATATAAAAAGAACAAATAATTACAAAAGACATATATATATATATATATATATAGTATAATTCTTTGCTTACAAGTTTTTCTTCCTTGAGAGCATCATCAAGAACAACCTTAAAGAAATGGGGATTATTCGACGCTTTACCAGGTTGTTTAACGACGTCCTTTAGTTGGTGATTGGAGGAAGAAGCCATGAGGGTGAACTCTCAGCTTGCTTCTTCAATATATTGACTAAAAAATGAACTTAAAAAGTGTGGTACTGCATGCAAATTAAGTAAACTAATCTCCCTTAGTGTTAGTTTATTTATGGGATGTTTATCGCTGTGTCTGTCAATTTATTGGGATATTAAGAAATCGGGTGAAGTGCAAAAGATTGATAAAATCTTGTTTATTAAATGTTGATTAGAAGGAGATTGAACAGGTTATTAATGAGGTTGCTCTAAACCTTTTCTTGAATGTTGCATACACCCATGTTTTTGTTTTTTGTTTTTAGAAAAATCTCAATTTATACTGCTAAACTTTGGATTATATCAATTTAAATCATAAAATGATAATGCTATCAATTAAAATCATGTACTTTTGTAAGCGTATCAATTTAAACTTTCAATTGAGTTATGTTTGGATAAACATACCGAAAGACTATAATTTTATTAATTAATTTAAATTTCTAAACTTTTATAAATAAATCAATTTACTCTCTGTTTAGATTTTCTTTTAAATTTGACCAGGTATACATTCTAATATTCCAATTTGTTAATTGACATTTCAAGAAATCTCTGCATTAATAAATTCAAATATAATCCTAATAAAGGTCATAAATTGATTCAATACACCTATAACAATTTAGAAGTACACTTGAAAAAATTAAATTTCTCTTACAATAGTTTTCAAACTCAATCCAAAAGTAGGGAATAAATTGATTTACATGAATGTTTGAGATTTAAATTAATAAAATAATAAAAAAATTGTAGTAAATGACAAACTTGCAAAAAATATTTACAAATGTAACAAAGTTTCATAGTTTATCAATGATAGATGATAGTAGTCGTATCTATCATCATTTTCAATTCATTTAAATCGATAGTAGTCAAGTATAATATACAAGAACTTGTAATGATTACGATATATACTAACAACTAGGGGAAAAATGAAAAGTTGATATCTAATAATTAATTGATGTTACAAGTATATGAAGGGTCAGCTTGATACAATTTGATATACCTTGTTCATGTTAAATAAGGAAAGAAGAAGATAATTAATTAATAATTAATTCCCATAAATGAATTGAAGGCATATAATTAATGAACCCTTAATCATAATAATTACCTCAAACCTCTTGATTATTAATTGCATAACTATTTCTTCTTCTTTTGTCCTTTCACAATCCCATTTCAAAACAAAAAGAAAAAGAAACAACAGCAAATTAAAGCTTCCTATTTTCATGGCTTCCTCATCTTTCTCAAAGTCAACCCCCCATTTCTTCAAGATTATTCTTCCTAAAACCCTCACTCAACGAAAGCTTGTAAGTGTGTTTTGATTAATCATGAAATACATATAATCGTACGTTAGATATCCCGTGTTTGGTAATAATTTTGTTTTTACGTTTATAATTGTTGTTTTCCTCGAAGTTTCCTATTATATGTTTCTGTCATATTTCTTGGAAAAAAACACACAAGGAAAAACAAGTTCTTGTTGTTGTTGGAGTCTGATTATTTCTGGTTTTTACCTTTTTCAATTCAGGAAGTTCCAAAGAAATTTGTGAGAAAATATGGAGATGAAGCTCTAAAAGGTGAAGAGGTATGGGTTAAGATGGTGAATGGGGCAAAATGGAAAGTTGGTTTAAAGAAATGTAATGAAAGAGTTTGGTTTGAGACAGGGTGGGAAGAGTTTGTAAAGTTCCATTCAATTGATTATGGTCATTTCTTAACATTTAGACATGAAGGCAATTCTTGTTTTCATGTTGTTATATTTGATCAAACTGCTACAGAAATTGAATATCCAATTTCTGATAACAGAAAGATGTTTGAAGGGAAAAGGAAATCAGTTCATGAAATGGCTATAAAAAGAGAGAGGGGAAAAGTTGATGAAAATGATCATTTGGATAAAAAGATGAAAAGAAGAAGTGACGAAGTTGGTGCAAGTAAAGTCATTTGGACATCTCATGAGTATCAAGAAATGGAGATGGAGAAGAAAGAAGACTTGAAACTTTCTGATTTAAACAAAGGTAAATGCATTGACTTTTTATTGTATTTTCATGAAATATTTATAGCCAAAATGTAGATAACGAAACATGAAACTTAGAGGTGATCGGATGAATATTTATAGGCTTAATTATTTAAAAATAAAAGATGATGATTATGGAACGAAACCTTAATTTTACATTTTGTTTTAAAAATATGTATGCAAGTCTAAGAAGCAATTTTGTGTTTGAAATTGAAACTTGACAAAGTGATGAATAAAGGGAGGATTTGGAGTAAGAAAGCATCCACCATTGCAAAAGCTTCAAAGTTCAAAGCAATGGCTACAAATCCTTCTTTCATGGTCACTATGGGAGCTTCATACCTTCATACAGGCCAAGGTTATTTGGTAAGTTATATCTTTCAAAGTTTTTGTTTTCCCTTAAAAATTCAATATGAAATAAGTTTGGCCTCGTTAAAATTACTCCAAAACATACTTTTAATTACGGACATCATTAGGGTTTTCCTCGAATGTTTTGCAGAATATTCCACTAGGGTTTGCAAATACGTATTTGAAGGAGACCAAAGACTTGATTCTTTATGTTTCATCCGATGAGCAAAAGGTTTGGAAGATTTTGTGTGTTGAACGTTGGTCGTCATCGTATCAAAAGTTTGAAATGACTAATGGTTGGAAGAAATTTGCTAGAGATAATAGCTTGAAAGAATGTGATATTTGTGTATTTGAGTTGATGAAAAACATTCGAATATCATTATTTAAAACTACCATTTTTCGATTTGGTTCGTGAGGGGTTGAGATATTGATATGACAAGCTTGGATTTGGAGATCGAGACTTACTTTTTTTACGACATAGTAATGAGTGTAGTTGAGATATGTTCGGGTGCATGTACTGATCCCACTGACTTTGTATTTCTTGTTAGAATTTTTTTTGACTCTTTCTCTCTTTTGTCAATGAAAATCAAACTATTTTGTTCCAATTGATTTCCTTTCTTACAAGCGTGCACACACACATATATAGCTAATAATAAAAGTTGTTTATTGTTCTCTATATCCTTCACATCTAATCCATCAATTGAATATTCATCAAACAATCAATCATCCATCGATGGGATTCTTACAATAAAATCATGTCAATTGAGAACAAGTAATTTGTTAAATCTTTTGTTAAATTGATCTTAGTTCAACAGTAAATTAATATACCTTCTAACCTTAGTCAGAGGTTTGCTCACTTGTCTCCACACTCGTTTTACTAAATTAACATTAAATCTCTTTATCTTGCACATAGGGTAGTATACTACACTAATTTATATATTATAATATGATAAAAATACATAAATAAAACTTACAAAAACATTACACTAATTTCTCAAAACATCCAACATATAATCAACCTCCAAAATAACAGTATAGTAAACCCTTTTCTTTTTCAAGTTGATTTGGTTGATGAGATGCTAAAATGTGTCAACTTAGTTCAAATGTCCCTAGTACACCTAGAGACTCCACATAGGCATCATTGTGTATATTGTTCGAGAATAGATTTGGTTGATCAAGAAGCTCGAAAAATTTCAACTTTGAAAGAGATTCTCGTACTATTTTTTCTAATCATCTCAAAAACACAGAAATCGCCAACTTTCAAGTTATTGTCCTTACCAAACTTCCTCCAACCACCTACCAATTCAGCCCTCTTTTTCATCATTTTAGTCATATACAAACAGCAACTACCTCCCCAAATTCTTCCATCAGAAACTTCAAGAATGCTCTCCATGGACCTTTCTATATGCATCTCTACAAAACTTCTTGGTACATTCTAATCATGACAACAAAAAAAAATGAGCTTGATGAAATATATATATATTCTTTTTGAAAGGAAAATTAGTTAATTTGGCTTACAAGAGATTTTCCTGGATAAATGTGTGAAGGGGACATCTTGCACATGAAAGAAGGATTCAGAGTCATAGATTGGAAAGTGGTAGCGTTTGCCATTGCCCTTTCTCGTTGGCTTGCTGTCGTCGACCACAGCTTGTTCTTGTTGTCCATCAGTTCTATGGCGCCAAAGTTAACTTGAGAGTAAGGAACTACGTCAAAGTCATTCAAATTTGTCTCCTTTTTTACCTTTTCTTCTTCATCATCAAGACAAATTATCTTTATTGGATACTCGATCTCTGTAGCAGTACGATCAAAGATAACAACGTAAAAGCTCGAAGATCGACGTTCGTATTTAAAGACAAGAAAATACTCCAATCCAACAGAATAGAACTCTACAAACATTTGCCAACCATGATGAAACCACACTCTTGTTCCATCATTAGTTTTTGTCAAACCCACATTCCACTTTCTGCCATCAGCCACCTTGAGACATATCTGGTTAGTAGCAAAAGCTTTTAGATCATATTCTCTCACAAACTTTCTTGGTACTTCCTAAAAAAGAAAAAACATTGTATATATAGTTAAAATAATAATTAAAAGAGAGAGAAGCCAAACAACAAGAGACATGGATATTAGAATAATTTTGCTTACAAGCTTTTGTTCCTTTAGAGCATCAGCAAGAACAACCTTAAAGAAATGGGGATTGTCCGACGCTTTACAAGGTCGTTTAACGACGTCGTTCTTCCGGTGGCTGGAGGAAGCCATGAAAGGGAGCTCTTCTTTAAGAAATTCCAGCATGTTCTTCCTTCAATGAGTAAAAATTGAACTTTAATTTAAACTAATTTACATTATATTTGTGCTTAGCTATTTAATGGAGTGTTAATTTTAATTAAGTGTGTGTCTATCAAATTATGTGGTAGTATTAATAAATTAGAAGGAGATTGACAAAATCTTGTTTATTAAATGTTGATTAGAAGGAGATTGAACAATGTAATTAATGAGAAGTTGGTTATATGATTAATACTAAACATAATGAATGGAATAAAGAAAACAAGTCAACCAACAACCACCTCAACTTTTTTTCCTTTTTCAATTTTTTTTTTCTTTTTTGCCTTTTTGGAGAATAAAATTTTGAGTTTTAATTCACATATTTTATAAAATAAAGATAAATGATTTTTTTTAGGGAAAAAATTGTTTTAATACTCAAAATCTTTTTTTTTTTTTTGGAAAAACTATATTTAATCAATTTTGGAAGAAATTTAATTGTGACAAAAAAATTGAAATCAATCAAATAAATTCTCAATTATTTTATTTTATTCAATTAAATCTAAACAATAATTTATTGATATATTCTAAAATTT
>JBBPDJ010000003.1:1285488-1349467 GCA_037974625.1 Cucumis cinereus | reverse complement strand
AAATAAACTCCCAATTATTTTATTTTATGCAATGAAATCTAAACAATAATCTATGGATATATTCTAAAAGTTTGTTATATATATATATATATATATATATATATATATATATATATATATTACATATTTTCAGGAGTTTTTTTCGTTTACAATAATTTTGCTTGTTTATTTATTTTTTTGACTTTTCAATTTGTCTCTCTTTTGCCTGCATCCTCTTTGTCTTCTCCATCTTTCTCACTTCACTTTCGACTATTTTTTTTCCTGTTTTTTTTTCTTCTTATTTGGCAATGACAAGCATATTGATGCTGTCCTTGGCCCGAATGCGCGTGGCCTACAAGAAAGTTTCGATTGATGTCATCGTCGGGTTGCTATATACATAGGTTGTATGGAGATCACTTTCTTTTAACTAAGGTACTAACAGAGAGAAGTCGTGCCAAAAATCAAAACCAATGAGTTTACCTTGCTACTTAGTTATTATGAAGCTAAAAAGTGAAAACAAATTTTAGAATGGTAATTAATTTGGTAGAAAGAAGATTGCCATTCGTTCCTTTTCCCTCGAGAAGTCTACAAACCCATCCAATCTCACATCTTTGTTAGAAGTATATGTGGAAAGACAATATTTCCAGTTGGCAGTGGCTCATAGGGGAAGACATCTGAAGACTCTGGGAATGAATGTCCTTAAACTTGTAGACCTATGTATATCTTATTCCAATTACGGATAAATACCTTGATGATATGATTTGAGACTTATAATTCATGTATGTATTATTTGAAGAATTCAATCATAAAGTGTAAGATCTTTTATCTTGCCCCTACTTTGGTATCTTGCAACAAACAAATTCTAAGAATTCATTGTGACACATAGGTATGACAAACATTGTGTGTTTCATGCATATTCAACAACAAACACATTAAAAAATGATTTGGAGTAGAGCATTTCAAGTTTAGGAAAAGTCGTGAGATGGTGCAAGTTGCGAGATAAAAAAGAAATACCAAGAAAACTATCTAAAATATGTCTAAACTCACCCTAACTCTCAAAAAATACATATTGCAAGTTGGAGATTGTAAGTTTGAAAGTTGGAAAGTTACTATGAGATGATTGTGAGATTAAAAATAAGTAGCTAAACATGTATAAACCACCATATAAATCACCTAAACAAATATATAATTGATTTGAGATTGGGCATGTCAAACAAGTAGTCCTTATATACCTCAGTACCAAGAGGGCGGCGCAAATTCTTGTACTAATTGATAAGGCCACTCTCAAGAATCCCAAAGTAGCACTTAAAACTTTTCAGCTAACCTTTCTTCAATATGCAACAAGAGTTGATAGTCCATTCCAAGCAACAAAATGTGGTTGAACAGCAAATTAATATCAACATTATCACATGATTCATATCCCTCGCTCTATTTTCTTCGTCCCATCTTATATGATATCAAAAATTCAGAATCAAATATCCATCAAAAAGTGTTGAGCCCTCCAATCTATTGTAGAGTTTGTCACTATCATCATCATCATCACTCGAAGAGTCGTCAACTTGAGAACCTAGTATCATCCCAATGTACTGTATAATTTGTAATCGAATTACCATCACAAGTGTTGAGCTCTCCAATCTACTGTATAATTTGTGTCACTATCATCATCATCACTAGACGAGTCGTCAACTTGAGAATCTTTAGTAGGAATTTGGGGCTCAGCTCTACTTTGTTCTGCTGACTTTTTGGTCTTTAACTCCATTTTCTTCCTCTTCAACAATTCTACTCTCTCCCTGTAGGCCCTGTCAACAGAAAAAAGTTTGGTGCAATCAGAATGAAGATAGAATAACAGGATAAGAAAATTATCGTGCTTCACTTACTTCTGTTCTAAGGTTTCAGCCTCCTCTATCATTTCGGCAGCATCGATCTGTAGTACATAAAGCAACGAATGTATTACAACTCTAAGCCAATGCCATCAATCAACTTACTGACAGAGAAAGGATATAAGTTGAGTATTACCTCCTCCTCTTCCAAACGGTCATCCACCTCTTGCAAATCTTCTTGGATCAACTTTTCAAATTCCTTGTATTCATCTCTAACAATGAAGTACACACAGTCAACCTCCTATGAAATCCCATGCCATAAACTATAAACTATAAGAGTAAAAGTTGCACAACAACAATTCTGAAGAACAAGAAAGTTGCCATTTTCTCCATGGATTCAACAAGATCATTCCCTTACAATCTACAGGCAGAACCTCAATTAGAGTTCTCTGATACGTGTAGAAATAGAGGCATACTTATAATTATGGATAATTAGTAAAATTTAATTGGAAATCCATATAAATGGTCCACCATGCAAATCAGCGACCTAGTCTTCAATATTGAGTGGCCGCACAACCAATGGTCAAGGACTACAAAGCAAAATTTAAGAAAATAAATGTTTATTGGAAAATGCCGAATCAGTGTAAGCACCAAGAAAGATCAAACAGAAGAAAGATATAGAATTTCTAACGTCTCAGCCAATCATCAGTAAGCTATTTCCCAGTATTCTCTCTGGTTGGAATTTATAGCCAAATAAATATTGGAACAAATGAGAAATAAAACCAAATATAATATTTCAAGGATAATATAACAACGCTTACCTGAAACATGATAGAATTGTTGGATATAATAAAAGGATTGAAAACACGTAAGATACCAAACTAAGCATAAAAAGTAAAAAGATGCATACATAACCAATGGGAAGATGAAGAACCTACTTGACATCAGGCTTAACAAGTTTTATCCCATGTGCACGCAAATCAGCCTCTTTGTCATCAAAGAAACCTTCGGGCAGAGCTCCCTTTATTTGCTTCCCCTCTGAACCAGCATTCGTAGAAGATTTCTTATTAAGGTCACTGGCCTTTGGAATCACCTCTGACTGTGCAATGCTACCACTACGTGAATCAGGTTCAACATCCTTTCCTGGAAGGTTGTGAATCAGATTAGACATGTGGGAAAAATGAGCCAATGCAAGACCAAATCGATATGAAAGACTGATTGTGATGGAAGTTTCTCGTTATTTCCATAGAATCATGGCTGCTAAGCAAAGAGAAAACTTCAGAGTCGAAGCAATTTCAAAAGATGGGGTCGCCTATTGAATGATAGAGACATAGAAGACAAATTTAATGAGTTTCTACCAACAGCTCTTTACTAAATGCATCTTAGTGGTGACACAACTATAGTAAATTCTTTCGTCACTACCCTCTCTCGTAAGTTTACAAAGGGGATATATATAATAATAATATACGTTCATACATTTAAAGTTTCAAGAATACCATATTTATACTCAAGCATGCATGTAGAAAAAGTATCTTGTGCAAGCCTATATCTTACCAGTTTTAAGCCTTTTGGCATTCTGGTCGAAAAAATCCGAAGGAAGCACAGATGATGACGGACGTTTTGGTAACTCTGATGATGTCCCGGTCATTTCTTTCTTCTCTTTCGAATCTATTGGTCTGTTCTTAGGGAGTCCAGCAGGGGCCTCAGCTTTAGTATTGTTAACTTCAGACCTGCCTGCTACACTGGCTTTGAGATTTTGTACTGCCTGATATTTACAGTAACTTCTATCAATAATAAGTCCGACCAAAAATCAGCCCAAATTCAGCGGACAAGGATTTAAAACTTTAAGCTTTCCATCAAGAGCTAGTAGAGGAAACACAATGGAACCAAGGATAAGTAATAAATAAAATGAATAAACAAATAAAAGAAGAGGAAACCACTTAATTAGAAGATCCTTGAGAAAAGAGAGAAAGTGATCCTAAGCTCAACATAAAGTAATAGCAAAAAGAAATGCTTGCAACCCATAATGGGACTAGGGCTAGCATGTGTATTAATAATGAAAGGGAAAGCCACATGTGACAATACAATAGGATATCCCATAACAGGAAAAATACAGAGGAAAAATGAGAAGGAAAATACAATAACAAATACTCAATGTATTGTGCTAACAGATTCATTCTGTCTCGCCAAGGAATAAGATAATTTGTTTGAAAATTCCCGGGTACCAAGAGCTTGTCTATTCTCTTATCATTTTTCAGTGCTCCTTGAAGCAGGATTTGTGGGGATACTTCAACTCCCCCTATTAATATATTTCTCCATTACCAATCCTTCATCACTAGAAGCCTTAGATAAACAGTTACCCCTTAAACGTTGTATTTTCAAATTACAAGCAAGAGAAACTCGTCTTTCTAAATGTAGAACAACCTATGCACCCATGAATAATATATTTAAACAAGATTTGAAATGGTAAAGCATCACCTCATGATGTCTGCGAGAAGATTGGTGAGCATCCCAGTAAGCTTCTGATTTCAAGACCATGTCGCAAACCCTACATACAGGTTGGTCCAATTCATTGTACCTGTTCATGAATTTTAAAATCTTAAATGATGAATCTTTTTTTTTTTTTTTATAGAAACAACTCTCATTGAGAACAGAATGAATCATGTTAAACGATGAATCCTAAACTCTACATTTTTTAATGTGGAAAAACAGCTAAAGAAGCCACAAAGATTAACAATCATACAGTCTTCCCCAATATAGGTTGGTTAGATTATAGTTTGAGTTAAGTGCCATTATCATAATTCATACATTTCAATCACATCCTTATGTAAAGGAAATATAGAGACCAGAGTCCCTATAAAGAAACACTCCAGTCTACTAACGGAAAAAGAGAGCTGCATGGAGAACTTCGTAGAGAACTAATGTGAGATTGTATTCCACTGGAGCTTGAGATGCCCGGGTGTAGCTCATGATCCCTAGGCCTTGTTGCTCTTTGTATATTTCTATTATACTTTGAATATTAGCCTCATTTCATTATTTCAATGAACAGACTTGTTTTCGTTTCAAAAAAGAAAAAAAAATTGTATTTCATCAGAGCATAATTTCCAATTGGTAACTTCCTCCTATGAAAATCCAACCAGTCTACTGCACTACACAAATCAAAATCGGAAAAAGAAGCAGAGAAAAAAGGAATTAGAGGAGAAATCCGTATGAGACCTTGACACTCCCAAATTCATACCTGACAAGAGGAGAATCAATGCGCTTATCCTTCTTTTGGGCGTTCAATTTAGCACGAAACAATGCCTTTCTCTTGGCCTGAGCATCCATTTTGGCCTTCTTTCTTCCTCCTTACAGACCTAATTCAGAGTGTAATATAAGTTATATAACATCAAACCTCATGCCCCATCTTTTTTCTTCTTTCTTTGGTTCAATAAAACACCTGACACACAAATTCGAACTACCCACCGCGTTTACCAATATTTTTATCGAGGGAGAAATTCGAGTACAAAATACTTTTTTGAAATCATTTCTAGTGTTTGTAATGAATTTACAAGATATATATAGAATTTGAAGCCAATCGGAGTTTGGGTAACAGTTGAAAGCTTACCACCAAGCCAAAAACTTTGCTGCAAGACACGCCCAGTCGTCAAAACGTGATGCACAATTTGTTGTTCACGCTAGATGCTCAAACGGAGAAAATACGATGCCACGAGAGGCTAGGCAAAGCCGTTGGAAGTCGGGTCACAAAGCAAGTCAGATTCGTGGGTGAACGTAGACCACCGTGGATGTGGGCTAACGTCGTACTGCCTAAAGCCTGTGGCTGCTGGAGTGTCGCCGGATAAGAAGATTGAGGAAAAGGGGAGGATCAGCGGCAGTTCGCGGGAGAGGGGAAGAAGGTGGAGGCTAGAATTCCATTTTTCTCCTCCTTTCACTTTAAGTTTATCTTTACCATTTTTTTTAAAATGTCACACATTTGTAATTTCAAGTAAATGCAATAAAAAAAAACAATTTAATTAAGTTTGTGAACGATTAATTTATCAATAAAATTTCATTGCGATTACATTTATTTTCATTATCGATAAACATGACCTTAATGCAGAATCCATAAAATATATATTCAATCTCTAAAAGAAAAAAATTAAAACATGAGATAGGTCTTTTATCATAACTGCCTTCCCTGTATGGCTTCTTCCGAAACAATTAAAATACTTGTATCTTAAGAAACTCTTTCTCAAAAGTGTTTCTTTGTACAAATTTGTTTGGTTTGTTATAAACAAAAGTGTTTTAATCAACATCAAATTATTATACATGAACACTATAAAATACTATGAATTAGTAATTTATAATAATGATAATCAAAGTTGGTCATTTGGATGGTTGTTGTTGAAGTTGGTCGTAATAGTTGTCAAACGTGATCGCGCGGTAGTAGTGGTCAGAGTTAGCCAACAATAGTGGCAAAAGGTTGTCACCGAAGTTGGGCACCAATAGTGGTAGTCAAAGTTGATCAACGGAGGAGGCCAGAGTTGGCTGACAATAGTGGCCGCTGAAGGTGATTGATGACAACGATCAAAGGTGATCGTTGACATAATGGGCGAAGTTGGCTAAAAGAAGGTGATGATACCTACGACAACATATTGGAAGTGAGGTAGATGACTTTGGGGCAATTGATAATTTTAAAATTATACAAATTAGGTAGATATTAACCATTAAACACTTAGAAATTGATATTTTCAAGGGTGTGTTTGGAATACTTTTCAAGTGATTAAATTAAAAAATTAGTTGTTTTGCAAAATAATTCAATAGTTTGACAATCACCTAAATGAATTTTTCTAAAAATAACAATTTTTAGAAAAATAGGTTTGTTGAGAATAAACACTTGAAATCAACTCTTTGAAAAATAAATTTGATGTGTTTAATGGTTAACCTCTCCCTAATTTGTAAGAGA
The DNA here is from genome assembly GCA_037974625.1 of Cucumis cinereus. Taxonomy (NCBI): domain Eukaryota; kingdom Viridiplantae; phylum Streptophyta; class Magnoliopsida; order Cucurbitales; family Cucurbitaceae; genus Cucumis; species Cucumis cinereus. The sequence continues at coordinate 1,342,723 of JBBPDJ010000003.1, read as the reverse complement.
CACTTCGACTACCACTTTCGACGATTGCCATCAACCACTACCTCCAACAACGATCGTCGATGATAGCTAGCCACCTCCAGCCACCGAAACACCTTCATTATAGCCTCATATCACAACAATGTCTTTTCTTCCCAAACCAACTCACATGCAAATTTGTTTATTGCCTAAAAACTTTTGTGATTTTCCTATACCATAGTTATTTTGAGCTTAAAAATACGTGTTGGATGTGTTATATGAACAAGTAACGAGTCATGAAAACTTTTTAAATATAACTCCTAATTTACTTCAAATAGTAATATGATAACTATTAGTTGTACAATATAATTCTAATATGTACGATAGTTCCATTTTCTATTCACGAGAGCATGAAATCTACAAAATACTCTACATTATGTAAGGTAAGTATACATCATAAAAATGGTTCTATCTATCACTCAATATTGTATGTTGCTCGGTAGATTAACTTGCAAGCAGTTGAAATAAATGACTTTGTTATGTGATGAATATACTTGCGTGTATATACTAAATATACCATTGCATCATATACAATTAAAACAATATTGTTACCTAAATTATGTAGTGCATGTGTAAGTAGATATTATATACCATTTATGGATTAATTTATTACCGATATACCTTAAAATATACCTTACAAATTTAAACGATTCAAATTTAAGGACATTTATGAAATAACTAGCTTGAAGAAGATTTTTTTCGTGTAAAAATCTAACTACAATACTTTAAAAGTAAATACAAACATTTTTAGTATATAACAAATCAATCAAACATTTACGTGAAACCTTTTTGAAAAAAGAAGGGTTAAACACATGTTTGTTTTTATCCAAATTATTTAAATAAAAATAATTTTTTGAAAAATATATTTTTTCCTAAAACATTCTAAACTATATTAAAAGTTGATTTCAAATATTTATTTAAACCAACTTAATTTATAAATTCATTTTTCAAAATAAACATTTAAAGATTTTTTTTTTAAAATTACATTTAAAGTTAGAAATGAGCATAATAGATAAAAAAACAAGTCAACTAAATCAAAACTGGTCGAACCAAAGGCAATCAGTTGGATATAAAGAGGGGTTTGATCATGGTCGGTTTAAAAAAAAATTCAAATTTGACAATATTTTTTAAAATTTTAAAAACTTAAACTGATTAAACCAATTGATCGATCGTCTGTTTGGGCTTCTTCATGGTCATAGTAAATTTGAATATAGTTTGATAAAAAAAAATTGACTCCGACTTATCGATGTTCACATGTATTTGATTTGGTAATCCATATTCCAATCAGAGCTTAGACCTTGCGAATGATTGATTATTTTTTCCATAAGCATTGATATGGGAAATAATAGTTCCAAAAATATGACCGTTAAAATTTTAAATGGATCACACTAAGAAGAGGAAACCGAGGAACACTGTAGACGGAAATGGCAGAACCCTCATGCATTGAGAAATCCCCAATTCCAAAACCCTCATCGGAACCACTCCAAATGGAAATCGACCATCCTTCCGCCGCCCAACTGCCGGAAATTTCTCAGTACGAGCAGTCCAGAGAGTTGAGAATCAGAGAAAACATGGAGCGGATGCAGAAGCTCGGAATCCTTGACCTCTCTCTCAAGCTCAAATCATCCGCTCCCTCAAAGCAAAATCGCCGAAAATCACTTACTCCTAAAGCTTCTTCACCTTCCTTCGACCTCCCTCCGGCCGGACCCCTCCGGCGATCATCCAGGTTTTCGCCGAATCCTTAAATCTCTCTTTCTAACCCATTTCCCTCGAATCCTTTATTTGCATACAAATTGGGGATATTAGTTTTTCTTGCTTTATTCGACTCCCTTTCTTTCTTCAGTATTTTTCCAGTTTTCTTTGTCTTTGTCTCTTAATTTTTTTCTATTATAATTTTTTAGGTTACAGAATGCGACGCCTGTAACTTACTCTGAACTGCGAATGGAGAAGAAAAACAAGTTATCTGAGGATGAGGATGCGATTCTTGAAGATGGTTCGAGACCGGAGATATACACGGAAGAGCATGAGAAGATGTTGGGTTGTACAGAGATGAGTTGGACGCTATTTGTGGATGGTTATGGTAAAGATGGGAAACGAATTTATGATCCAGTAAAGGGAAAGACTTGCCATCAGTGCAGGTTCGTTCAAAAGAAAGTTTTCCTTATTTTTCAGTGGAATCTGTTGCTTTGTGTGATCTTATTATCTTTTTGTGCATCGTTTTCTGATTTTGTCAGTGATATGTATATATTGGAATTAGCAGCTTTGTTAGCTAATGAAAAAATGTATGGTATCATTTGTTATGTTTTTATTTAATGGGAAATTGGAAATTTTATATTTGCAGGCAAAAAACATTGGGGCATCGTACTCATTGCAGCAAATGTAACATGGTTCAAGGACAATTTTGTGGTGACTGTCTGTATATGAGGTACACTCTTGATAACATTCATTTTTTGCTGTTGTATCTGCAAGTGATTCCATATTTTCTCCTTTGAGTTATTTGGAGAATATGGTGTAAGTTCTTCCAACACATGTAGAACTATAGCCTTGCTTGTAAAGAAAGTAAACTTCACTTTTACTAGCGATGTGCTGTCTCTAATCTTTGGATGCATAAACCTTCTAAACTCCTATTTGTTTGGCTTTTTGCGAAAGCAATAACAACTTTGAGCTTGGCTTTTGAGCATTGAAACTGGTACATGGGTGGACTTTATATTGGTGTTACCATCATAGTATTCCTATTATTTTCCCACTCTTGCAGGTACGGAGAGCATGTTCTTGAAGCCCAACAAAACCCAGATTGGATATGTCCTGTTTGTCGTGGAATTTGCAACTGTAGTTTGTGTCGCCAAGGGAAAGGATGGCTTCCTACTGGGCCTCTGTATAAGAAGGTAGATTTCTTATCTTTAATGTGTATCATCTTCTTGTATTTTTTGTTTTAACTTGCTTCTAAGGTCAATAGTTTGAACTGTATAGATAACGAGGATGGGGTTCAAGTCTGTTGCGCACTTTCTCATCCAAACCAAACGTTCACAGCCAAGTTCAGAGGAGAATCTTACTGATCTTGCTTCTGCAAAGAGGTCGTTGTCCTTCGCAGATTTTGAAGTTAATCCTGCAGGTGCTCCTAAGGTTAATGATAATCTCCTAGAAACAACGACTGAGCCTCAAGCAGTGGATGAATCTGAAAATGAGAAGAAGAATATGCTACAGAGTATCTCCAATAACGAGATTAAAGATCATATTTCTGTTAAGAGGTCGCTGAGCTTTTCAGGCCTGGAGCAGCAGGGCTCAATAGACGCTAGACCTCCTAATCATCTCAACCATGATGAACTATCACAACATCAATCTGCAAACAATGAACTTGGTGAAAACATTATTGATGAGAAAGAAAAGGAAATGCATTGCCACAAGAGAAAGAATGGTGATAACTACTGTCGTGATGAATGTCCGATGACTGAAAAGAAACCAACAATTACTGTAGAATCAAACACCATGGATCTGGGTTGTAGTAGAGACAATGACCATGAGAAAGAATTGTCAGTTCAAACAACGACATCGTCAACAGACAAAAATGTGAAGCCTGATATTAGTACCCACACAAGCTCAGAAAGTATAGCTAATGAACTTCACCATGAAGATGGAATCATCCAAGAAAGTAATGGTAAAACATCAGAAGAAGAGGGGTCAAACAGTTTATCAAAGAAAAAAACAAAGGCCGGAGCAAAACTTTCGACCTCATCAGAGGTAAAATCTTTAAATAGTAGTAGGGTTTTGCGGTCCAGGTTCAAAGCAATATAGTGCTATATTAAGTGTTTTAGTTTTGACACCGAAGTTTTGAGGGTAGTAACTTTTTGGGAACTCAGAAACTTGGTGTGTTTAAGCTAGAGAAGCAAGGAGTGCTGTGTGATATGGTAAGTTCAATAGTTTTTTTTTGGGATCTTCCTGTATTTTGGTTTACGTTTACAAACCACAGCTCCAACAGTTGAACCGGTCCTTTGAATCCGTTATGATTTCCGTCTGTAACGTGGCAGAATGTAAAACAATTTACCTCAAAATTTCAGATGAAATGTTACCACTTCTCAATGAGAATACCATCTAGATAGAAACTATTACTTCCATTAGTTTATGTATGAGAAGTTTCTCAAAAAACCTCAAGAAACTCTGCCAATGATTCAACTAACAATTTGATTAGATTTAAAGTTTGCATTTGAAATTTAAATTCATTATCATGATGATCATTTCATTACCATCTTGAAATTTTCTTGGAAAATTTTCTTGGTCATTTTTATCTAGCTTTCCATTTCGTGCTGAAAAAAATCCAACTTTGACTCAAAATTTGTCCCTTAAATTGGAACTTAAATAAATTGTTTTTAAGTACAATAGGATAGACTAACACATGCCACATATTAGTCGAATTTGTTAGCTTACTACACTTATGAGTTAGTTTGTTTGCCTTCAGCTCAAGGCTTGACAACTTTAGTTGATCTCTTTCTCTCTATTGTTCTTCTTTGCCTTCATTGATCGATTGAATGGAATGTTGTTGCTCTCTGATTCAAAGTTGATGTAGATTAATGTAGTCCAACCACTGTAGATCTTTGTGTTCTCTCTTTCTCTCTATCTCTTAATTTATTTTGCTCCATTTCTTCTTGCTTTTGAAAGTCTGTTAAAGACAAGCAATATGTGAGAGCTACACCCTAAACCCAAATGTACTTCAAGGATACTTGTACTATTACTGATGTTTAGAGTATAAATTAGACTCTTTTTCTTTTTTCCAACTCTTTTATTATGATTCTGACTTTTGAATAAAGCTGATATCAAAAGAAAACTCCATTTTATCATCATTCCACTTTTAGACAAAGTTGACTATGGGAACTTTTAAAAAGGAAAAAAAAGTTTACTGTGAAAAGCAAATCATTGCAGACCTTGTAGGACGATCGGTGGATGTAGTGAACAAAAAGTAAGTACTCTTCTTTTGGTTCTGACAAATCCATGGGACATGTGAGAGCACGAGGGAAAAATGCCATCAATGATAGTCAAATGCACAAGGGCAAATCTGTCATTCCCTAATTTCTCAGACTACTTGTTCAATTGCAGTTGGCATTGGGGTGAATGGTGAGACAACTAAGAGTGCAAATTTCATCTCAAATCTCCGATGGGATGACCCGACCCAACCCGAATCGATATTTAAATGTGGAGGTCTAAGTTCGGTCTAAGCTTAAATTTATGTGGAAAACCTAAGTTGAGAGAGCATACACATTGTTATGGGAACAACCGCCTTGGAGTCTATGAGCCTAAGCTAAGGAAGCCCCATCACATATGTACATCACGGAGAGGAAGGGGAATGCCTTGTAGGTCATGATGGTCGAGCCTAGACAACCCATTGTTACACGTAGAGGTAATATAAGCCTAAAGTCAATAGTCATGCTATCAGACTTTCCTCAAGCGCTTCCCACTAATACTGCAAAATCTTCGATAACAGGTTCCAAGGGAGTGTTAATGAGAAAACTATAATATATAGGGGAACCACCCCACCATCAGACCTACGCATCTTATTGTATAAACTCTATCATTTCAATTAATATTGACTTAGGCATCAAAGAACATTGAACATAACACCAGCCTAATATGAAATTTTGTCTTGTAGGTGAGCACAAAGTAGACGGAACATGGATGATCCAACTAGGACAACAAAGACCATAAGACTAAAGTCACTTGACTAGAACCGCGCAAAAGAGAATATAACAACTTAAACCTATAGTAAAAGCATTGGATTGTCTTTGAATTTATTTAGAATTATATTAAAATCATAAGGAAATTAAGCTCGACTTCTTTATGGATTTGATTCGGTCGAGTGTTAAATATTATAAACTGGTAATATGCATCAGTAATTTTATTTGATTGGAGTCTTGACAAGCACACTTTTGTATGAGTTTAAGAGCAAACTTAATCTATTACACAAGTTATTAAATCGTACAACTAACTCTCTTTTATGAGTTCACTAGGGTAACATTTAGAAATATCTTAAAGTTAAGAACAATATCTCTCAAATAGATGCTGAAATCAAGGCTCACAAATTTTGTAAGAAAAAAAATCTTAGAAATAGAAGTAAAAAAGGATGAATATATTCAAATATAGCAAAGTGAACTAAAATATTTATAAAATATAGCAAAATTTCAAATTTATCATTAATAGAGATTAATGAACTGTATTGATGAACACTAGTACAAGTCTATCGATGTCTATCCGTGATAGATCTTAAATTTTGCTATATTTTGTAAATATTTTCAACAGTTTTACCATTTACAATTATTTTACTAAAAAAAATAAAGAGTTTTTTTTACTTATTATATATATATAATTAATTAATTAAAAGAAAAAGGAAAAATACAAAAAAGGAAGAACAATAAGAAAACACCAAGGGAAAAACTCCAAGCAATACCTACCAACCTCACCATTTGGTAATATATATTCTTAGTCATGTGTTTGTCCACAATGGACAAATGATAATGACACTTTCTCCTCCTCCAACCCTAACAAAAACAAAAAGAAACACAATCATTTCAAACTTTTCAAAACAATTTCATCGTGCATATATCCAACCACTACCTTTAATGTTTCATTTCGTTTTTAGGTTCGTTTCGATATTCAAAAATATAATGTGTTTGATTCTGAATCTTTCATTTAACCGACCAATGTTAATTTGATCCTTAAATTTTGGTTTTCTAACGATTTAAAGTTCATGTAGTTTCAGAATTGTAATCCTTCAGTCAGATTAATTTATAATAATCAAGCTCGATATTTAATAAGTTGACCATATCGATTAAATCAAAGTTTGGAAAAAAAAAGTTTACATCAACTAAAAATTGTCAATTTTTATGTAAAAGTTTTTTCTTTAAACAAAATGGTTATTTTTTTAAAAAAGAATTTTACTACTCTCTACCTAATTTATTTGGTATGCATGGTTTTCTGTATTATTATGATCAATTTCAAATATATATATATATATATATATATATATATCATGATGAAAAATAAAAATATAGAATATAAAAAACATCTTTTAATCTTTTTAAATTTAGCTAGAAATTTTCCAAGAAACTGAAAATATTTTGTTTAAAAAAAATCATCGTAAATGACGAAATAGATGAAAATATTAACAAAATATAGTAAAATTTCAAATTATATTAATTCAATATTACTGAATTTATCTGTGTATATAATGATAGAGTTAAAATTTTACTATATTTTTTAAATATTTTGTTTTGTTTTGATATTTTAAAAAATGTCCCAAAATAAAATCATTATTGGGTCATTGTCACACAGCCACTACATTTGTTTATTCAACAAAAATTCAAATTAGACTATTTTCCACTTAGTCCTTCAACTTTTCTCAATTTGCAATTGAAAAGGAAAGTGAAGTGGATTGCTTTAATCATCACTATCTCAAGAATCCCAATTATTGTACACTACACTTACTATCCTTTTCAAAATTATTATAAATAAATAAATAAATAAAATTACATTACTATCGTTAATCTTATGTTACAAATATACTATTTTTTAAAGTAGTTTTTTTTTAATAAAAAGTATTTATCAACATTCAATAAAAATGATTACATGAATTGAAAAATTATAAGTAGATGATAATGTAGTAGATAATTAATATTTTAAATTAAATTCACGAATAATGACAAATACACGAACATTTGTTTCTGGATAAAAATTATATGTAAATGATAATTTTTTGTAAGAAGCAAAGTTAAATTGACGTTAAACTCAAAATATTTTCCAAGTTCATCGATTTTTTTTTAGTATAAATGAGGGTGAAGGGATTTCAACCACAAACTTCTTAATTCTTAGCATGCACTGATACCCGTTGATCTAAACCTAAGTTATTTAAATTAGAATTTACATGTCAATATGCAAACATTTTTATTTTTATTGTAGGAAAGGAACAAACCAACCCAAACATAGATAATAGGTTAAATCAAGAATTTAGTAATAATAAATGTATGAACTTTAAAAAGTTTTCGGGAAGTTTATGAACTTTCAATTTCATAATTAATGAACGTTTTAACTTTAAAAGTGTCTAATAAGTCTTTAAATTTATGATTTTGTCTTAAACTTATCTTACACGTCTTTTTTTTTTTAAATTCACAAACCTATTTGACATATTAAAAGTTTAATATCTTATTATATATAAATTTTAATTCTATATCTAATAAAATTTGTTACGTTAAAATATCGAACATTGTCACATACCTTTTCGACACAAAAATTCATCTTCACCCACTAAATTTATAATTTAACCGGTTAAAATATCATAACATTTCTAAGTTTTTGTCGCTAATAGAGATCCAACATTTCTAATTTTAGTCCATAGTATCTTCTCATTGTTATTATCTACAAACAATTGAAAACAATTCACTCCAATCCAATCTAACAAAATCAAGAAAGAAAAGTTGAGAGAACGTTAAGTTTATAAACCTTCATTATCAAATTGATGAACACTCTTAAAACTGTTTTGGAGTTCGAAATAGAATAAAATTGTAATATAATATAATTCAAAATCCATGTTTGAATAGAATGTTTTTTAGTTCGATTTGTAATACTAAATTGTAATTGCTATCTAATAATATCATTTCCATTGATGAGGTGAGTCAAAGGGAAAAAGGAAATATATTTTATTTTTTTGAAAAAACTTGAAATCAACCCATTAGTGGCATTGGTTGGACAGAAAACAGCTTTTTGCCAATCCAGTTGATATTTGACTTTTTTTTTTAATCCGCCAATTTCAGAGATAAATTTCTTTTTTGTTTAAAGAAAAGAGCAAAAAATGTCACAGTGGGGTCCCTAAATCACATAGCCAAAAATCATTCAATGGGTAGTAATAAAGATGAATAATTCAAACTAAAGTTGATCTTTTTCTTTTTGAAAAATAAATAAATGAAGATCATTTTCCTCTGTCTCTTAAGGCAGTCTGTGTTAGCTAAACTAAGGTTGCTTGAGATAACACTTGAAGAAATACAGCTCCAATGGGGGCGTTGTTTATGAAATGTTAATGCTCTCTGTTCATCTATTTAATGAAGAGTGGCTCTGAATTGAAAATGGTGTAAATGGGTTTTTGATTTTGAGGCTCAATTGAATTATTTCTGGTGGCTTTGCACTTAATTCGAGTGTTACTGAAATTTTTTTGGGATCCGGGTCCTGTGTTTTTAGGGTTTGACCCTCTAAATAATTAATCTTCTTCTACTTCTTGGGGTGAGGCTACTTTTGTTTTCACGATTTTTCTTGTGGGTATTGTTTTTTTTTTTTTTTTTTTTTTCTTTTCAAATTTCCTTTATGGGGATCTTAGATTTGATGTGAGTTTTCATTTTCTCACTAGAAAGGAGCTTGTTTTAATGGCGGAATAAACCCACATTGCTGTGTTTCAACTCAAGCTTTAACTCTCTCTTCATTTACCAATTGGGTTTGATGCATCATTCACTATGGAAGCCTCTATCTCACTGTGCTGCTTTGATTATGGATAAAAAGAGTAGAAAAAAAGATGGGTCGGATTCAGCGATGGATATCAAGAAACACAAACTGATTCTTCGAAAACTTGAAGAACACAAGCTTAGAGAAGCTCTTGAAGAAGCTTCTGAAGATGGGTCTCTCTTCAAATCGCAAGATGTGGACTCTGAGCCATTGCCGAACGATGACAACAATGGCTTGGGCCGATCTCGGTCGCTTGCTAGACTTCAAGCTCAGCGGGAGTTCCTCAAGGCCACAGCTATGGCGGCTGATCGTACATATGAATCTGATGGTGACATTCCTGATCTTCATGTAGCTTTCTCTAAGTTTCTCACAATGTACCCAAAGTATCAGTCCTCAGAGGAGATTGATCAGCTTCGTTCGAATGAATATTCTCATTTGGTTAAGGTATGTCTTGATTACTGTGGATTTGGGCTGTTTTCTTATGTTCAGAGTCTTCACTATTGGGAGTCTTCTACATTTAGTTTGTCTGAGATTGCTGCAAATTTGAGTAATCAAGCTCTTTATGGTGGTGCTGATAGAGGGACTGTAGAACATGATATTAAGAGTAGGATTATGGATCATTTGAACATACCTGAGCACGAATATGGCCTTGTTTTTACTGTTAGTAGAGGTTCTGCTTTTAAGTTGTTGGCAGAATCATACCCTTTCAATACCAACAAGAAATTGTTGACTATGTTTGATTATGAGAGTCAATCTGTGAATTGGATGGCTCAATGTGCTAGGGATAAGGGTGCTAAGGCATACAGTGCTTGGTTTAAATGGCCAACTTTGAAACTTTGCTCAACCGATTTGCGGAAACAGATAACTAACAAGAGGAGGAAGAAGAAGGATTCTGTTGGTCTGTTTGTGTTTCCTGTTCAGTCTAGAGTGACTGGTGCTAAGTATTCATACCAATGGATGGCTTTGGCACAACAGAACAATTGGCATGTTTTGCTTGATGCTGGGTCGTTAGGTCCAAAGGACATGGATTCACTTGGTTTATCGCTTTTTCGACCAGATTTTATCATAACGTCGTTTTATAGGGTTTTCGGGTATGATCCTACTGGTTTTGGATGTCTTCTGATAAAGAAATCAGTGATGGGAAGTTTACAAACTCGGTCTGGATGTACTGGCTCAGGAATGGTGAAGATAACCCCCGAGTATCCCATGTACCTGAGTGACTCAATGGATGATCTTGATGGGGTGGGCCGATTTGAAGACGACCAAGTTGCTGGGGTTGTGGATAAAACATCCGAAACTCGTCAGGGATCGCAACTGCCTGCTTTCTCTGGTGCCTTCACGTCTGCTCAGGTGAGGGATGTTTATGAAACAGAGATGGATCATGATAACAGCTCTGACAGAGATGGAACAAGCACCATACTTGAGGAAAGTGAGACTATTTCTCTTGGGGAGGTGATGAAGAGCCCGGTATTCAGTGAAGACGAATCATCGGATTGTTCAATCTGGATTTACTTGGGACAGAGTCCCTTAGGATCTGATAATGGGGGTCAATTGTACAAACAGAAAATTGCTTCTCCCCTGCCTCAGCATTGGTTAAAAGGAAGGAAGAACAAACTCCTCTCACCTAAGCCAACTTCTAAGATACACAGTGAACCAACATACGACAATGAAAAAGATTTTAACTTCAGGCCTTGTGATGAACAACCCGTGCTATCTTTTGATGCTGCTGTTCAGTCAGTCTGCCAGGAACTGGACTGCGTCGAGGAGGTTCCCAGAGAGTTATTTGCAGAAACAAGTACTATGCCGGCTAATAGCAAAATCAACTCCAATAACAGAGTTGTTACAGAGATCCATGAAGTAACAGAAGCGAGTAAACCACTTTTCAATGTTTCCTTGAAAAATTATACGATGAACGATGGATTTCATCTCGACATTTCTACCTCCGATTTTCGTTATCATGGACTAGAAAATGGTACAACATCAGAAATATTTCCGGAGATGAAGGAGAGTGCCATTAGAAGGGAAACAGAAGGTGAATTCAGGTTGTTAGGGAGAAGGGAAGGAAGCAAAATTGTTGGTGGAAGGTTTTTTGGTTTGGAAGAGAGTAATATGCAAAGCAGAGGAAGACGAGTTTCTTTTAGGATAGAAGAGAATGGTAAGGAGCACTTAAGCCATAACATTGAGCCCGGAGAAGTATCAGTGACGAGCTTGGATGATGAAGATTATACCAGCAATGGGGAGTATGATGATGAGGAAGAGTGGAACAGGAGGGAGCCTGAGATTGTATGTCGACATCTCGATCACATAAATATGTTAGGTCTGAACAAGACAACACTTCGACTTCGATTTTTGATCAATTGGCTCGTGACGTCGTTGCTTCAACTAAAGTTTCCCGGTTCTGAAGGAAGCAACAAAGTGAACCTAGTCCAAATTTATGGACCAAAAATAAAATATGAAAGGGGAGCAGCAGTAGCTTTCAATGTGAGAAACAGAAACAGGGGACTAATCAATCCAGAATTTGTTCAGAAGCTAGCCGAAAGAGACGGCATATCTCTTGGCATTGGATTCCTCAGCCACATTCGGGTTTTGGACAGCTCAAAACGGCAATATGGTGTTTTAAATCTTGAAGAGTCATCCCTGTGCAGGGAAACCAAAAATGGCAGACGTGGGAAGCACGGATTTGCACGGCTTGAGGTCGTAACAGCTTCGTTGGGATTCTTAACGAACTTTGAAGATGTTTACAAACTGTGGGGTTTTGTGGCCAAGTTCTTAAATCCTTCCTTTATCAGAGAGGGAACACTTGCTCCTGTTGAAGAAGGTTCTGAAACAACTTGAAGCTGCAGTTGCTATTGGTGATTTGTTCATAGAGTTAAAGGAATCATTTTTTTTATTTACTTGTTATATTGTTTGAAGAAGATAGAAATTATTTAAATTTCAATCTGCTAAGATTCTAGGATTGATCTTGAATGCAAGCAGAAAGCTGTCAATTTATGTTTATAATTGGTTAGATTTAGATTCTGTCTCCTTTGAGACTATTGTAGAGAGGGAGCTTTGGGAATTTGCCATCTTGAAGAGGTTATGTAAACTTTTGGCCATATATGTTAATTTGAATGAAGCCTTTTCTTGCTTGCTTCAATTTTTCACTTTAATCATTTTCATCATGGTGCAATCTAACGAATTGGTTTCTTTTTTTCTTATCATGCGAGAGGCAGGAGAATTGAATTTCAGGTTTCGAAGTTGATAGTATATAGTTATACTAGAAGATTGTTGACCATAATTAATGTCGATACTTACGATTAGACCAAGTTTTCATTTTTTTTTTCGAAAAAACTGGTTTATTATAAGGGAGTTTTTATGGTTGGACTCAACTATAAATTAGCTGGATTTAAGTATTTTGATGCTAAGTTTGAATGTTTTCTTCTTTTCATCAACCTCATTTTGTGGCAAGGTTTAGGTATTTCATGATTGGAATTGGACATTTATGTGACATGATTTTGAATGTTTTGTTAGTTGAATCATATACAATTTATTTATTGGTTTTTTCGTTGAAATATACTTTCGTATATCCCTATTAAATAATATGTGTGGGGTGAGCTTGAAAATTTAATTTCTTTATTGATGATACATATTTTATACCAGTTGAATTATGCTTATGTCTATAGTTACAACATCGACATAAAAGGAAAATCAACATTTTCATATTATGGTAAAGAAATCGTTGGAAAGTATGAAAAAAATATGCATGTGTAATGTGAATTGGTAGGTTGAATCATAAACCCTAAACCCTTTTCAAGTCCCATTTGCAAAAGAAAAGTTGACATAGTACTTCACCAGTTCACCATTTCCATTTGGATGGTGGGTTTTTCCCTATTAGGTATCGACGATTGTATTTGGAGTACACACAGGTTTCATTTTCAACCATAGTTCGATTCACCTACTAACACATGTCTAAGTCTCGAAACTAAACACTATTGAAAAAACAAGGGTTTTCATTTTTCTCAACCAGAGGCACACTATCGACAATCAAAACGGAGTTGAAAAAAGTTCTTGGGACGCCTTTTCAACTATTTCCAAAATATTTTGCCATCGAGAAAAGGTCGAAAATATTCACTCTCTTTTGCTATAAATAAAGGAAAAGAAGGGTGATGGTATGGTATGGTAGGTTAGCAAATAAAAATGGCATCCAATTTACTTGGGAAAATTATGTCAAATGAACAGCTCAACTAACCCCTCCTCTTACTTAAACTTGTTGCCAACTTCTTTATTTTCATATAAATTAATAAACCATATAGCCTTTAACTTTTATATCTTTATTAATATATATATCCAATAAAATCCTTTAAATTAAATATGGGTTTTAGGTTCTCACCAATAAAATCACTCCACCTAAGTATAAGATTTATGGTCTCATTAAAATCAATAACCAACAAAAATTGATAGAATTAGCACTAAACCAATGGAACATATAATTCAAATATTTGTTCAAAATCAAGTAATAGTAATAATTATAGAAACAAAAAGGTACGGTTGTTCCTACGTTTTAGGTTATAGTTTTCATTTGGTTCCTAAGTTTTAAAATATTACACATTTTGTCCTTACGTTTTTAGTACGATTTCAATTTAATAGGTAGGTTTCAAAATGTTACAATTTTGTTATTAAAGTTTGAGTTTTATTTTAATTTTGTCCTTATATTTTAAGTTTTACACTTTTAACCTCGATTTTAATCTTTAGTGTTAAGAATGCTTATTAAATTAATTTTAAAAAAAATTATTATTAATTAAGTTTCACAATTTTTTCTTAATTATTACAATTAATTTTGAATTTTCACTTCATAATATCTTAAGTTAATTAATAAACATTAACATTAAAGAATATATTTAGTGAAAAATTGAAGTTAAAATTGTAAATCTTGAAACCTAGAAACTAGATTAAAACAAAACTCAAGTCTCAAGGCTATAATTATAACATAATTTTGAAATCTAAGGTCTAAATTGAAATCAAAGTTAGAATTTAAGGATTAAAAACGTAATATTTTAAAACTTAGGGATTAAACATATGAAAACTATACTCAAAATTTAGATACTAAAAATGTATTTTCCCTAATAAACATAATCTCCTAAAATTAGCAATTATTCAAGAACATGGTTAGTTGGTAATACACAAGTACTACATTATCCCTAATGCAAATATATAATCCATAAATAAAGATGTGATTATGTTGCCCATTGTATAGAATATTCATCTCTTAAGGTAAAAATGGTCTCTAGTCCCTCACTTTAAAAAAACGAAAAGATCGCCATATGAGACATCCTCTAAAAGTTGGATAAACCGCTAATAACATGTATGAAAAGGTCTTGTTTGGTACTATTTCAAATTTTGTTTTTGGTTTTTTAAAATTAAACCTATTTTTCTTTCATTGAAACCAAATGGTTAACAAACGAGGTCTAAATCGCCTATGACGCTCTTACTCTTCTCCTCACTAATTAGTGTCAATATTTAAAAGAAAAATAAATAAAACAAATTGTTTATGTCCACCTGCAATAAATAACGTAGTGAGGTTTGGTTTTCCTCATTGATTGGGAAATAATTCTGATAAACAACCCTATCAAAGTTAAAAACTTTACAACAAAAAGAAAAGTCAAACCCAATATATGACTTTGATTCAAACAATAACTTGAATAATTTAATTCTTACACATATATATACACACACACACACACACACACATAAATCCTTGTCTCTATGATAGATATGATGAGAGGTTGTAAAATGGGGTTGTTGATTGCTGGTTTGATTTTGATGGAATGTTTGTTGAGTAACAATGGAGTTGATGGTGCTAACAACAAGAAGAAGGCTGTGGGAGCTTCATTTATCTTTGGTGATTCATTGGTTGATGCTGGAAATAATAACTATTTGCCTACTTTGTCTAAAGCTAATCTTCGTCCTAATGGTATGGACTATAAGCCTTCTGGAGGCCAACCTACTGGCCGATTTACCAACGGCCGAACCATTGGCGACATCGTCGGTAAGTGCCTCTCCTTACGAACACACATGTAAGACAAAATACCCTTTTGATTTTTGAGTTTTGAATTTGTGTGTATGTTTCAATATTTTGAAATTTTGAAACACAAACACTTACTTGTGATCATCTTGTTCATTTGGTAAAATATAGTAATTAAAATAGGAGTTCTTCGAGTTAGAAAGGTGCCATTTGCACTAAAATGATAATCAACTAATAGTAAAATAGCTTACAAATTTTCATTTAGAACTATTTATCAAACATCGATGATTAAGTCTCTTTCTGGTTACCATTTGAGTTTTGGTTTTTAGCTTTTACATGTTTTTTTAGTACGATTAGTACGAAAGAGGTGGGAGATACGAAATACATGTCTTGTGGTCATTCATACATACTCTATGTTAATTGAGCTAGACTCGTTTTTAACAAAACTAATAAAAATAGATTTTATAGAAATATGAATGAAAAGGAAGTAAGGTAATAAAAAAGACTAAATATATGATTTTGTTTTGAATTTAATTAATAAAATATTTATTTATTAATCTTGATTAATCATTGATTCCGTTTAAGCCGATGGATAGAGATTAATTTAATATTATATATCGTTCTAGTATTAGTATTAGAATAACTAGTATTGATATGAGTTTGGTTGGTTGTAGGTGAGGAGTTAGGAATACCAAACCACGCAGTGCCATTTCTAGACCCAAACGCCACCGGAAAATCAATATTGTACGGCGTTAACTATGCTTCCGGCGGTGGAGGAATTCTCAATGCTACCGGAAGAATCTTCGTATGAATATCTATTCTCTAATCCTCTTTCATATTTTAACACAATTTCTCACAATTTGTTTTTTCATTATTATTTAAGTACAACACAATATTTATTAATATTGAACTATCAATCTTTCAAGCCGAGTCAAGCGATCAAAAACAACCGAACCAAACGTGGTAGTTCGGTGTCGGGATGAAAAAAATCCAAACAGACAAAATTTTCAAAGGTTTAAATCAACCGATTTATCGAAAAATGATCGGTTTACACTCTTTCATGGTCGGAGTCGGTTTGAACATTTACTAAACCGATCATAGTAGATTCGGTGTTGGTTTGTTGGAAACACGATTCAAACCGGCTGATGCTCACACATGATTAACTACCAATATAAGGTAACTTATGTGAACTTTTAATTTCTAATGGGTAGGTAAACAGGTTGGGAATGGATGTTCAAGTTGATTTCTTCAATGTAACAAGGAAACAGTTCGATAAAATGATGGGTGCAGAAAAAGCAAAAGAATATATTGGCAAAAAATCCATATTCTCCATAACTATCGGAGCCAATGACTTCTTGAATAATTATCTTCTTCCAGTACTTTCCGTGGGCGCTAGAATTTCGCAAACCCCCGATGCCTTCGTTGACGATATGATCTCTCATCTTAAAAACCAGCTCACCGTAAGTTACTCGTATTCTTTTTCTTTTCATTTCATAACTATTTGATTTTCTAAAGGATATGATTATGACAATGGTATTGATGTATGAATTTGTTTGGAGTGATGATGGTAGAGATTATACAAAATGGATGCTCGAAAATTCGTGGTGGGAAATGTTGGGCCAATAGGATGCATACCATACCAAAAGACCATAAACCAATTGAATGAAGATCAATGTGTTGATTTGGCCAACAAATTAGCCCTTCAATACAATGCCAAATTGAAGGATTTGCTTGCCAATCTTAACCAAAATCTTCCTTCCTCCACCTTTGTGTATGCCAATGTCTATGATCTTGTCATGGACCTCATCGTCAACTATGACAATTATGGTAACTATACTTTTACTATATACTCTTATTGTTTCTACTTCTTCAAATCGCTTCTTAGTTATATAACTTATAATTACGTCTTTCGAATCTTGCATTTAGTCCCCTTTTTGAATAATAACATGTCTATACTATATATTGTAATTTAGGTTGCGTATTATTGGCGAAGTAATAACATGACAATGTGTCTAATTACTAAAGTCTAAACATATATATGTATATATTACATGTTCAATGTCACAACATATATATTCTCTCTTGTTACAAAATAAACATTATCAAACACGAGAAGTTAAAAAATATACACTATAAATTAGAATCACCGTGTAAAATTAAGCACGAGAAGCTAAAATAGATACACTATTAATTTAGGTTTTATTTAGTAGTCATTTGATTTTTTGTTTTTAGTTTTTGAAAATTAAGCATATGAACACTCATTTTATCTCTAAAAATATCTCCAATATTTTTTAAAAACCGTTTTTGGAAACTTATAAAAATATAGTTTAAAAAGTCTGTTTATAATTTTGGAGTTTAGCTAAGAATTCCCTTACTGTACAATTAATAAAGATGAAATAAGCTTAACTTTTTAATGAAAGGATAGCCAAAAAGGAATTGTTACCAAACAGTCTCGTAAGTATTGAATTTTTTTAATTCAGCTCATTCATTTTTAGTCCATATATTCTTCCATTTTGATTGCATATCGAATAATTAACAATCATGTCTACCAGCTAAGATGTGCATAACTCAATCAACGTAATGTTTGTACTATGTCAACCTTAAAACCTAAGATTCGATTCTCTCACTTCACACACATATTTTTATCATATGCACCAAATCTTTGCATATAACTCAAGAACTTAGGGATCTATACCTTTTCATTATAGAGTGTGTGTATATATATATATCAAGTCTTGTGTATATATACATATGAAAAATGATGTTACAAATTGAAAATGATATCGAATTGATAGGATTCAAGACAGCCAGTAGAGCCTGTTGTGGAAATGGAGGGCAATTTGCAGGAATAATACCATGTGGACCTCAATCAAGTTTATGCACTGAGAGATCAAGACATGTTTTTTGGGATCCTTATCATCCAAGTGAAGCTGCCAATCTTATTATTGCCAAGAAATTGCTTGATGGTGACCATAAATTCATTTTCCCTTATAATCTCAGACAGCTTCGTGACCTTTAAGAATAATAATCTCATATGTTTTAATTAAGGAACAACGAACAAGAGAACTAATTAATTTTGACTTTCAGTTTATATATATATATATATATATATATAGTGTATCTATTCATCATACGTATGGTGTATGATAATTTGCCCCCATGGTAATAATGGGTTGCTTTTCCTTTTCAATGTCTAAACATTTTTCTTTTCATGATATTGCTATCCTCTTTTATTTTCCTTTCACATCTTTTGACGATTGAGCTGCACCCACACATCTTTACAATTTTGTATGATATATATCGTGTACTTTAGTCATATCGTCTCTAGTGAACCTTTAAAGATTCGTACGTGGATTATGTATTTTTTATCTAATATGATTTGATCAACTTAAGTCTCGGTTTGACATGACTGATTTAGGAGTGTATTGGGTGTCTTTTCTTAGATTTGAAATTATCCACTTAAAATCTGGAATCTTTGTTCATCAGTCCAATGTTACTAAAGATATCCTGAAGCATTTTGAAACGAATAGTTCGGAGGAGGTGAAGTGAGACATGTTAAAAATATCACATTTGGATAAAAATGAAGAGATCTCACGAAGTAACTTTATAAGCTTCACGAATCAATCCTCGTATTACCAATTAATTCAAGTTGAAATATCATAATGATCTAATAATAACAATTTAAAAGAGGAAGACATCCTATTTGATAATCAAACTCTCTACCAAACCCAACATTAACCACATAAAAAACTTCAGAACTTGATTTTTTTGTTCTACCTTTCTTTAAGAGGAGAAGACAGACATGGCCATGACCTTTGTGCCCCTATGTTTGGAAGTTCTATGTGTTTCTCATGGAAGCACATGGGTTGAATGGCGTAGTCCATCTCATGCACACCAGCCACCTTCCTACGGCTGCCGGCAGCCACCCATGACGACGGTGGCCACGGCGGCTGTCCAGTGTGCAAGAGATGGAATATACCACAAACCCATGTAGTAAACAAATCTATAACTGAAGTATAGATGGAGATCAAGCTCTTCAATTTGATACCTTTTTATACAGAAGAGAAGTGAAGTGAGAGAATCTTAAATATGAATTTGTTTAGAGGAACAATAGGTTGACTTACTGTTTACTTTTGTTTTTCCTTTATGTGAAATCACGTGTTTGAATGAGTACAAATTTGATGAAGCTTTTAAGAAGTACTTTCATGTATTTTCTTGATTTTGGTTTTTTAAGAAAATGTGAAACCAAAAAAGTTTCTAAGTATAGTGGAATTTAGGAGTTGTATTATTAACCACAACACTAAAACCACTCGTGAAAGACGAAAATATTTAGTTGGTTGTCGGGTTAACTCAATGATATAACAAAACTCTTGAAAATATTTACATCATATAGAAAAGTTTAAGATTCTATCAACGTTAAACATTAATAGACTTTTATCAGTATGTATCAATGCATTGATATTAAACGTTTATATGAGTGCTTATCATTGATAGAATCTAAAATTTTTCTATATTTTATAAATATTTTTGTTCATTTTGTTATATTTAAAAATGTTCCTACTAAAATTTGTCATGTGATAGATATATTTTTTTAGAAAAAGTTAATCATTTTTTTAATGTGTACGAAAAATGTAGTCAGAAATATAGGTGTAGCATAGACTACATCTAACCTTCACTAATATATTTATTGATTTTTTGTCTTCTTGATTATTGGGTCATTTCATTAATTAATGAGGGTTTGTCTTGCATTTAGCTTGATTATTGTTGGTTTAGTGAAGTTGAGTTATGAACTAAAATAAAACTAAAGCTCCCTTTGATAATAAATCTCGTTTTTAGGCCAAATGAACTTATGCTGGTTTATTGCCACTATTTGTATAATTTTTTGAACTTTTAGTTAATTTTTAAAAACAAAAATAAGTTTTCATAAACTAAATTAGGTTTTTTCTGTATAAAAAAATTAATGCAGGAAGTGAAAGAGAATTAAACATTTGATCTCGAGTTTGATAATATAAGTATTATTATGTTAGTTGGAACTATGTAAGGATAATTTTTCAGGGCATTTTTAAATATAGCAAAATGAACTAAAATATTTTCAAAATTTTAGATTATATCAATAATAGATACGGACAAACATTTTTAAAAAAATAATTTATATTTGGCATTTAAAAAAGAAAAAAAACAAGAAAGATTTGGTACACTTGGTAAAGCTGTAATGTGACATTCCATATCGTCCTACTAATATTCTTTTTGTCGGCCTCTACTTTACTTTATTTATATATATATATATATATATATATCACTAAGAATGCTAAAATCAAAATTCATTAAATGAAATCATATTAGCTTAAAACAAAAATAAAATAAAATAAAATAAAAAGCTATTTTCTACTAAAACAAAATAAATAAATAAAGTAAAATAAACTTAGCAAGAGAGTTTTCAAAACATAGGTAAAATGGTTTCATGGTTCAATGTCTCTCACAAACCTTTGTCATTATCGAGAAAAATATATATATGAAAAAGCCCGAGTATGAAAAATACTCAGTAAGTAACATAACCTCTCTGGCGATATATGTCAAATTTTATGTGGCTAGGCTAGATAACGTAACTAACCCTCAACGTAGCTAGTGTGGATTCGCAGAGCACCCACTCAGGTCGATAATAACTAACATCCATTCGACAAAGCTCGAGACTTCCCTGTTACAAGTCTCCAATCGGATAAATTAGTAATTTTCAAAATGTTGGTTTATGGTCAATTAAATGATAAAATTTGTTCTAAATATTTGGAGAAGATGTGTTTAGAAAGAAGAGAAGCGAATGAAAACCAAGTTTAATTTGAACCTTTAGATCTTGATGAAAGAAAATTGAATTGCTTAGATTAAAAGTAAGAAAATGCGTAAAACATATATAAAATATCTCCTTTCAATTGGATTCATTTTCACGAATAGGCTTTGTTTTGTCCGTACCTATTTCATTTGAGCTATAATTTGAGTGATTCAAATTGTGTTATAATCATGTTTTGAGCTCTAGGTAACTTGACTCTTCAAAATAATAAAATTGATAGCAATATTTAAATTTGTTATCATCAATGATTAATTAATTAAAATTAAATATTAATTTGAGATTAATTAAGAACAAAAAGTCAAGACCCTTGACTTGGTTTCCCTCCATATGCATGTCGTTCATCAACCCATATGTCCAAAAATTGCTTCTTTGCATCTGACATTGTTAGTATACGAGTGACCCTACCCCGCATGAAGCCAAACATAACCTAGTTATAAGTTTATTTGCCCAAACTCACATGTGTAACCCTATTTACATGTACAAAACACTTTAGTTAATGTATGTTGTCTTTGAAAGAGTGGAACACATCTCTCTACAAATAAACTAAAGGAAGCAATACAAGCACCGACATCTTTGGAACGTAGCTCTAGTTCAATAATTCACTCAATACTTGATACTCGCTACTCGCTACTCACTCTCGCTTTTTTTTATTGACCCATAATTTCTACTTCATACTCGCTCTCTCCAATCGTCTCTTGATACATCATATCTATGTATTTCCTTCACAAACTTTTCTCATTCCACTTTGAAAAAACGAGTATTGTTATGCGAAAAGGAAATGAAACCCTCAACTTTAAACCATATTCCATGAAAAACAAAAGGAAAATGAACATAATATTACCAATGGAGAGAGATTTCAAGAGTGATACTCGTTCGAAAAACATATGAGGAATCCAAAAACAGAAAGGTTGAGTGACTAAATTGCCCTTCTTCTTAGCCATTCAATTGCTTAAATAACGTTGTGGTTAATTTTTACTTCTTTTTGTTTTTGGTTTACAACTAAAGCAATGTTTTTTATTTTATTAGAAGTGAGATAATTTTTGGGTTTTGTTCCGGTTCTGGTGCATTTTTGAATATCAATCAATATTAGTTTAAATTATCAGTTAGTAATTCGAGAACAATCAAATGACAATCAGTATCATTGATTATTATAGTCAAATAACAATCATTGACAATTTTACAATCATTAACATATATCAATATGAATCATTGATAACCAATATCATATTGTAATGAAACAACAACCAAATAACAATTTGTACCATATTAGAACAATCAATATCAAATAGCAATCAAACAACCATTAAATAGCAAATTAGGATACGATAACAATCAATATCAAATAGCAATCAAGCAGTAATTAGACAACAATCAGTATTATTGACAATCAGTATCACAATGAAACTCAGATAGCATTCACATAGCAATCAGATTTCAATCCATTTTAATGATTTGGAGTAAGTGAAATACAATGAATCATATTGCAACCAAATGATAGTGATACAATCATACAACAATTTGTATGAAAATCAGAAAACAATCACATGACAATTGAATGATAATCAAAAGATAATAAAAAATTCCTTATCAATAAACAAAAATGAAAGATAACCAGATAATAATAAGTGCTAACAATATGGAAGTTAATCATATGACAATGAGATGGTGATTAGAAACTCCAACAAGAAAAGTAAGATAAAATAGAGAAATTACTAGTAATAGACAATAATAATAATAATAATAATCACATGACAATCTATAAACTCTTCGGTAGTTGACAAAAAAAAAACATAAAGATAATTAGATAACAATCAAACGATAACTACAAAAACTACTGAGCATTTGACACAAAAAATAGAAAGTGATCGCATGACATCCAAACTAAAACTACTTAATAATCAGACAACCATCTGATAACAATTGATATCATTGACAGTTAGATAACAATTAATATTAAACATCAATTAAACAATCATTATAAGATAGCAACCTAAAAACAATTAGTATCAAATAACAATTAAATAGCAATAAGTACCATTGGTAATTAGATGACAATCAGATAATTAAATGGACTAACTAATTTTTTTTTAAAAAAGTAGAAAGTAATCATGTGACAATCATATAACAATTACATCTAGTCAAATTTCATGCATAAACCCGTCAATAAAAATTTTATACTTTTTAGTTTTAATTTCTTTTTTAATTGGATTGGATCACAAATTTTGACATTTTCTAAAAAAGTTATATTTTTTTGACATCTTGTGATTTAATATCAAATAATTACCCAACGATCAAACCCGACAAAATCACCCAGAGAGAGAACACAAATTGTGAATGGGCCTTTTTTCCTCCTCATGAGCGCTCTGCGCTTCCATTTTCTTAAGACTCCGGCGCCCATTCGTGCTTCCAATTCTCCATTGCCGTTCCTCAATTCTCAGCGTCTAAAATCAACTTCATCTAACAGGAAGATCTTGGATGCTTTGATTTTCACTACCCTCGAGACTCGATCTCTCAGAACCGCAATCTCTTCAATGGCGGACTCGGATTTCAGGTTCGATCATCGTGCCTATTCTTCTCTTTTCACCACAAACTTTTTTATTCTTTTTCTGAATTTTATAGACTGTCTTAAATTTGATCGCGCGGTGATGTTGATATGCAGCTTTGTGAACCCAGCTGTTGCTGAAATTATTGTTATAAGGCACGGTGAAACAGCTTGGAATGCCGATGGGAGAATTCAGGTTCTGCATCATTTGCAAACCCATAAAATTTACTTTAAATGAGTTTAATTAATTAATTAATAACGCACGATCAATTAGGGATGATGATGTATTGAAGCTTCTGGTATGAGGAATAATTTATCGGGTATAATGGCCTCCAAAATTTTAGTTTTTCTTTTTTGTGTGTTTTAAAAACCTGCATGGCTGAGTGCAATAAGCTGGTAGGGGGTCGCATCACATATTACTTATAGGAGAGGAGGGTCCTGTTAAGATTTAGCAGTTCTTTAATACGGAATGTGAGCATCAAAGAAGATGAGGACAACAATAGAATCAATCATGACGAGAAATTGGGGGAGGTTTGTTTGTTATCACAGTGGAGCTTTCTCTAGTGAGTGGTGAGTTGTCAAGTTCCATGGCAAGGATAGAATGTCTAAACAAGGTATGGCATTAGCACAATATTTCAGGGTGATTCTGAAGACATGAGCTAAGAACTGAGGAAGATTCATTGTCTTGCTCATGTCTAAAGGAACATGAGCCAAATGTGTGGACTTTTAGGAGTATTTTTCGATCAATTGATTTTCTAAAGAAGAAAAACCGGGGGTAGCCCACTCTTTGCATGGAAGAGAAAAATCTGGCTTGGCATCAACGTGAGGAAGGAAGGACGATGACCGTTTAGGAGTTGGATTGACTTTAGGTCGTAGCTAATTAACCAAGTTAGACTGACATAGGAAGGAAGAATTCATAACAAGTGGAGTTCAATATTAATTAAGGAGCAAATGACTTTACAAAGATTTAAACTCATGACCTCCTGCTTTGTGTCATGTTCAATCACCAATCAACCCAAAAGCTTAAGCTTATAGGTCTTTAGTAAATCTGATATTATACCAACACTCTAACTAAGACATGTATCTTTGACCAAAAGATTAGATGTTCGAATTTTCACCTCCAAACAATAAACTAAGATCTGTATAAAATTTCTGATGAATCGAATTCACCTATTATAACTTTTGTCACGCTTGTTACCTTGAATGTAAACTGTGCTTCTGATCATTTTCCCACTTCAACTTCGGAAAACACTGCTGTTCCCATCCGTCATCTGAATTTTATGTTTTAAACAGGGACACCTGGACGTTGAATTAAATGAAGCTGGGCGACAGCAAGCAGTTGCAGTGAGTTAAAACTATTTTTTTCTCAACGTGTAACATAAAGGCTGTAGAACTATATATAGTATATATATATACATATACAACGTGGTAGTTTGAACTCTTCATTCTTGTTTTGCAGGTTGCTAATCGGCTGGCCAAGGAGCCTCCAATCTCTGCTGTCTACTCTTCTGACTTAAAAAGAGCTCTTGAAACTGCACAGATAATTGCCACCACTTGTGGTAATCTTGAGGTATGACTTCTGTCCAGCCATTTGTTAAGTCACGACTCCGCACTCAATTTTTCTGCTCTTTGTTCTTTTTTTTTCTTTTTTTCTTCTCTTCCCTTTTCACCTAATTGCATATAGCGATGCTCACTTCCTAACAGAAAACAGTTGGTCACTAACACTGTGCCCTGAAATCAATGAAATAGCTTTTGACATTCTCGGGCTTTGAGTCTTTTTCTTAAGTTTTAACCCAGTATACTTATTAATTGGTAATAATTGAAATTTGACTCCTTATTTTTTATTTATTATTATTTGGAAATTAACTTGGAGATCACTTTTAGGTTATTACAGATCCTGACCTGAGGGAAAGAAATTTAGGAGATCTTCAAGGTCTTGTGTATCGTGAAGCAGTCACAACAAACCCTGAAGCTGCTGAGGCTTTGAGATCTCACAGGTCAGACCAAACAATTCCGGTAAGTCATATTACTTTATGCATACATCAATAGTAGGTATCTTGAAATCATTGGAGCAATAAACAGGTTATTCATTAAATAAATTACTTTTGGAGATCAAAGAACATTATCGAAAGTCTACTCGTAGTAGCACGCAAATAGTTTTGCTAAAAACTGGTTTTGTCTTTTTGTCTCCAAATTTATCCAGTATGCATACTTTGAAAAAGTATTTAGTTGTGAGTAGCTTTTTTTCCCCCCCTAAATGTAGCAGGTTAAAGTACCAGAATTTGACCGCTTATGTTATGATACGAGCTAAATTGTTTGTGCAGGATGACCAAATTCTTTTTATTGCCTTTTTATGTATAGTACCCCTCATATGTAAAAATTCCTGAATCTGCCAATATATATATATATATATATATTAATAATTTACTTTTAGAAAAATGAGAAACACAAGTTTCATGTAGAAAAATAAATGAATGTACTAGGACATAAAAAATGAATAGCCAACCAAAGTAGTCCAACCAACTACAATAGATTAGTACAGAACATGTTAGAAACCGAGTGCCCCACAAAGGTGTAAGCTAATGACCTCTCAAACCTCTCTAAAAAGTCTATCGTCTCTATAGACTTTTGACCTTGGGGACGGTCATAGATTGGACCTATTACAACCTTCAATCTCTCATATCTCTATTAAGTGTCTATCGAAACTTTGACGGTCTTTATAAAATGGATTCAAATCTAATGAGGAAATTGACAATACTAGAAAATATGTTCAAGGCTCGTCTCTACACGTGGAACACTACAAATAAATCTGTGAACTCCAACTTTTGCTTCCAAAACGATTTATGATTCCAATGTAAGATGGATGTTTAAGTTGATAACTATCAATCATTACTGGGGCCTTTCTATGCAGCTGAGCGTAAATTTTGATCAATAGTGGAGAGATTAGGCCGTTGGTAAATGTCTTAAGATTTTGCATCTACAATATTTTGGTTCTGGCACATAGGATATTCACTGGAATTATTACTTTACTATTGCCCCTAATGCAGGGTGGTGGAGAAAGCCTTGACCAACTTTATCAGCGTTGCACATCTTCATTGCAAAAGATTGGAAATAAGCATAGAGGTAATCACTCCCGTGGCTGAACATATTCACCTCGGTTAAGAAAAAAATAATCAAGTATAAGAATAAGGAGACAAACAAGTTGGTTCAAGTGAAAGTTCTCTTTGCAGTTGGAAAGTGCTCAATTTGAGGCTGAGCTTCTTTACTAATATTTGCCCGTTTAAAGCACAGGGCAACGAGTAGTTGTGGTCTCTCATGGTGGTACGATTCGAGCGCTGTGTAAACGAGCTCATCCTCACAGGCATGGAGGTGGAGGGAAGATACTAAATACATCTATGAATGTATTTCACTTGTCTGATGGAGACAAATGGAAGATAAAAACATGGGGTGATGTTAGCCATCTTGAACAGACAGATTATCTGCAGTCTGGATTTGGAGGAGATAAAAATTCTGGTTAGGTAGACACGGTTCCACGTTGCATAATCGTGTCGTGTTGGTGTTATTTTGCTAGTTTGAGCATTAACATGCTTAATCTTAGAGAGTTCATGGAAGCCTACCATTATCGTACCATATACCGACCAAAATGAATTATGTTACATTTTTTATTGTATTAACTTCTAAAATGTGAACATTGGAATGATCTCCTATTTAAGAAGAAACATAGCATAGCTCAATTGATCGTCTAATTTTTCTTTTTCTTTTGTTAGCATATTTAAAGTTTAAACTCGGATTTATTGCAATGCATTTTTTGTTAGCATACTTGTTCATGGAGTGCCTTCCTTTTTCCTTCTCTTTTTGCTCAGTTTATTAAGGGTCAATTTTGAGAGTTAGAACGATGGAACTCCACTTTCTTACTACTTAGAAAGAAATTCGGTTTAGGGTAGAATTATAAACGAATTGTTTACTAGAGGATTAATGATATCTCAGGTGCAAGAGGTAATTATAGGGATAATTTTTTTTTTTTTATCCTAACTCTAATTGTGAACAATTGTGAACAACTTGTGAATAATTGGTTTGCTTGTCGTAATTAAATCTATGTAGATAACTTGTTAACTCTAAGGTCTATAGTGGAGTGACTAATAGTTAATGAATGAAAATTAATGAATTAATTTTGGATCATTGCAACTTATAACAAGTAGGTATGTAAGTCTTCTTATGTTAACCTTATGAATAATTAGGAAAAAAATTTCATTGAAAGAAAATTTGAAACGTTCCAATTTTTTTTAATATATTTGATATTTTAAATTAAATGAGTCTTTACATTTTTCGAGAACTTCATTTTTGTATTTTTTTGTATTTTGTACATTTATCAAAGAAAATATTCTTATAACTCAAACATATACTTTCCAATTTCAATATATTAACTTTAGATTTCATAATTTAACTTAGTGCTCCGAAACCCTTCGTTTTCGGATTTTGGTGGAAAGAGGGTAATTTGAATGTGCTTGGTAAAAGAATTTTCGAAAATATAGCTAATTACACTTCAAAGTGGGCTTTTGAAGCCCAATATTGACTTGATATGGGATCCATGAATAGTTCATGAATCATGAACCTAAGGAATGGAGTCAATACACAAATGGAATATTATACTGTAAGTCAATTTTACAATGTGGTTGGATCTGTGGTGCAATGGTAGTGTGTCTGACTCCAGATCAAAAGATTGTGTGTTCGATTCACGTCATGTTTAGAACTTTTGATTTTTTTTACGTATTTAATTATTCATATCCTTATAGGATAAGACTCCTCATAACACGTATGCTTTGAGCATAAATCCCACTACTTTCGACACATTCATATTCTCAAGATCCATCTTCCTTGGATGAGGATGTAATCTTTGTTGATTCCATGTACCCCTCCTCTATGTGGGTGTTAGTTATTATATGCGAACTAGTTTCTATCGCCTCAATTCTATTTTCTAGACCAACACAAGTCTTTTTTTAGCATTATTTGTCTTTACTCACATGCTTCATAATTTTTCAAGAGATCGTCCAACAAAGAATTGCTCTAATCAAATACACTTAATCTTATAGTTTCTATGATTGATCCATCGAAAATGAAGGCATCTTTGTTGGTACAAATATTAACTATCAATTCTATTTATCTATCTTAACATATTTTCTTATCTTTAAATGTGATCTTGGTCCATTCAATTACTCATCCTCTCGGTCACTACAATATTTATTGTAAAGATCAATAAACTACATTTTTTTTTAAGTTAATGAGCTAAAACAAAATGTAGAAATATGTAACAACCTAGTCCTTAAACTTTATGAAAAAAATCGGTTTATGTACTTTAAAAACTTGTATGTAACCCCTACAATGGAAACAATTACATCAAAATTTGTTGGAATGTCTTGAATTCATTATGTGGCGTTACGAATGACCTAGTACGGGGGTCTCGCTACCTAGTCAGCGAACCAGGGTCCAGGGGTTGCGTGCCCTTTGCCCTCGAAAGCTCATTAGTTTTCATAATTTAGCATATGTAGTTATTTACATTTTGGTGCAATATTGTAATATGAGACATTCTATGTAATAATACTTGTTCTCTCTCTACCTGTGAATGTAGCTAACACTCTGTTAGTGAACCATGTATGTCTGTGTGTCGATCTTTACATTCTTTGCATTGTTTAATTGTTAGTAGTTTATGAAAAACTATTTAGGATCTTGCAATCAGTAGTTACACTGATAATATAAATATAGATGCAATATAATAACACTCAAATGAAGAAAGAAAGACACCAAGACGTTGTTAACCCAGTTCGGCAATCCAGCCTACATCTGGGGGGTTTTCACCCTGATGAGATCATTATTATTATTATCACAGAAACTCTTCATAGTTCACAGAGTTACAACACTTGTCATAACTTAGGATAATAACTACAGTAGCACAGATACAACAGAGATATCTTCGCAGCCGATACTCGTCTTCTCAATTCACCGAATCGTTATGTAATCTGTCATTGCTGAATCTCTAAGATCTGCTCCTGTTTGAGTACTTCAAGATATTTGTCAAAGAGTTCTCTTTCTCATGAGGCTCACACCATATAAACAAACTTTCACACCTTTAGATTACCCACATAGGCTAGATAAAAAAACAGCAAACTATTCTTTTCTCCAAAAGTGTGTAAAACCAAACAAGACGGCAACACCTTTTTAATCTCTTATTCTGGACCTCAAAGCCACGCCGCACACGCTAGGTCAAAAACAAAAGATTTTATATCCATAATAATTTTTAGAAGATTTATTCTCTTTTAAAAAGAATCTTTCCAAGAATATCTCAACCAGTAATTTATCATATAAATAATTAAGATATTCTTGGAGAAAAGGAATTATGTTAAGTCAATTATTAAATACAACAGTTTATAAACACATTTACTTTCTAACTGGATTTATTTAAATACGAGGAAAGCTCATTGATAATATTTTTGTTGATAGTATTAAATTGCTACAATTTTTTTTGGTATATGACCAATTATTTGTTACATACTAAAGTTTAAGTCAAAATTATTTTAAAATTAAAAAAAATATAAGGATTAAAATCATAACACAAATTAAAGTTAAGGATTAAACATGTGTTTTTATAATAAATATGGAAAAAAAAGTCAAAGACAACCTCTAAATTCATTTTAATAATGATCAAAATTATTATTTTCTCAAAAAAGAAAAAAAATATAAAGTATAAAAAAATGATGTGTGTGGTATACAATGACACTGGAAAAAGGCAGTTGGCAGCATAGACAATGATACAACACCACATTTTATTGTACATTAGGGCCACCTCCTCATACTCCAAATAATTAATAATATTAATAATAATAATAATAACTTTGGTTAAAAATATTATTAAATACATTTTAAATTTAATTATTATCAATTTATATATATTTTGGTGATATTTTCGCAAACAACTCTGGTATGTTTATTCACGTTTTATTCTTATATTAATATTAAATACATTTTAAATTTAATCCATAAAATTTAGTTGGTAATCTTTTAGATCTTATATTTTCAAAATTATAATAATTTAGTCTCTATACTTTACAATTTGTGAGGAGTATCGTGAAAAATATTAGGGTATGATTTAGTGAAAATTCTTACACGTGTGTAGGTTGATAAACTGATCGAAAATTAAATTTATTTGTAAACTATAAAGGCTAAATCATCATATAATAAAAATTAACAGTCAATTTTGATGATTTTTGCACAACTAAAATCAAATCGTTATAAATTTTAAAATATAACGACTTTATTGAAGTTTAAAGATATTAAGTTAGGTTTGATCATAGTAACCATTAGGGTTTTTAGTTTACCATAATTTAAATAATAAATATATGAGTTAAATTCTTATATATATATATATATTTATTGGAGTAATTTTTGTAAAGATAAAAATAAAAATAAAAAAAATTGAAAATATAGTGGGGGGCTAAATTATGAAGGTGGTGGCTAAGTGGAAATAAGGATGGTGAGCTCTGCCAAAAGCTTATAGTTTGAATTTTATTTTATTTTTTCATTTTTCTTAAAGGAACATTTGGTTTTATTATTATTACTGTTACTATCATTATTATTCTTACCACTAACCAAACTTTCTCTATCATAAACTCTCTATACATACAATCTAACGTAAGCATGACCTATATATTACTCATTAACTTTATATATATATATATGTATGTATGTATGTATATGTCTACCAATACAAAAATGACGACTGGTTGTACAATCAACTTAAAGCATCTTTCAACGACAACCGTTCTTAATATAAACCAGTCTATATTTGGCCATCCATTAAGTACAATCCTTCTAGTGAACCTTGATCGTAAAAACTGTTCACTCTATGGAAAACACATGGTTTCAAACTATTCTTAAAGGTCAAAACATGGAGGGTTTAGTTCTTGACACACAATCTTAACCTCATGGATTTCTTACAACGGGTGAGGGAGAAACTACTTTTGCCTTCGTAATCAATTCTTTGTATGAACTATGAAGAGTGGAATACTATTCGACAAGCTTCATTGAGATGATTACTTGAGTCATCTATGACATAAATATCATACCAACCAGGATATCTGACTATTCAAACTATATAAAAGAAACTTTTGAACCTCATAAATACATTCAAACTTGGTGAGTGAGTATTTATCGATTGTTTTCTTCATTAAAAGAATAGGAGAATGCATGTGATATCTTCTTCGATCTACACTACGACTCTCATTTCTCTACTTTCCATTTCTAACTAGTAAACGTGTAGCTTAGAAAATCAAACAAAGTAGAGTATATATGCCTCCAAATATAGTGATGAAAAATACTTATCCAAAAAAGAAAAGAAATTATCAAAGTTGTTTTACTTGTTTGAACCCATCCATAAGACCATAGATTCTTCATTCACTCATTATTATTTTTTAGTTCAAAATTAGAAAAACCAAAACATTAATTAATTCAATATAAAAATATACCTATTAAAGCATGTACTATAATATGTAACCTTTACTTATTTTTATTTTTAAAGATACTCAGATACACCTCATCTAAAATAATGAACTTCATGTGGATTATTAGGCTGTGGGTCCCATTAAAGAATAAGAGGGAAAAAAGTAAACAAAAAAATATTCTATATATATATATATATATGTGTGTGTGTGTGTGTAAAAGAGTTTAGCATTTCACTCGACAACAACGATAAATTTGTCTAAATAAAAAGAACTTGATTTGTAAAACAAAAGAAAACCAAATATGGTGCACTGATGCTTGCCACCCACACTTCGATATCTAAGTTAGAAAGTGAAAGAATGTGTGAGTTGTAGGATTTGAGAGTGAGAATTGACTTATCACTTTGTGAAATTGTAATATGATGTATTAATAGGAGTTCTTGATTTAGGTTATCCTTTATAGGGTTTTAAAGTTTTTATGATAAACCTTCATTTTTTCATGTCGTGGCTAGGATCGATCTTTGGTTGGCTGGAGTTGAGAACCTTCTCCTATGCCCATTTTGAACTTAGGGTAATGCTTCGAGTTAGAGAGATATGCGAGCCATGCCCCACTAGGTACTTTATTAGCCTCGACCTCAGCTTTAGTCAAGATCGAACATGTTGGTTTGGGCCACGAGTACTTCAGAAACTCTCTCTCTCTCTCTCAGCTTATTTTGACTCGACTCTTATTACTTTCTTAACTTTGTCGCTTACATTCTTGTTTAATGTCAATTATGGACAAAATCACCCCTAAATAAAATAAATCAAGCGAAAGTTATAGTCACTTATTTTCTTGTCTCCATCTTTCTTGTATTTGCTTGGTCCTATTTTTCTTCTATTTTATTATAAATTATTTTTTTAACCAAAAAATCCAAATTGAATATTTAATTAATAGCAAATGGAATAAATAAAAAGGGTAAACTCGTCTCTTGCCCTTTTCAAAATAAAATAAAATAAAAGGTTAAAAAATGAAAAAAATCAGAATTGAATGCCACGTGGATGAAATGTGGCAACCGTAATTGACCTATCCCTGGCTCCCACGTAATGAAATGAATTCTACGTCAGATATTGTGGTAATAAGTTTTTAAAAATTATAATTTTGTGGTACAAAATGAACAATAAAAAAATAATAAAAATATTAAATTGGACACCGAAAAGTGAACTCAACGTCGCTTCCTTTTTATCATTTTGTGTGGATCACTCTGTTTGTCTGAGTCTTAAGAACACTTCCAATCATCAGAGACAAATCAAGATTCCGGTTGGTGGGTTTTTTTTAAAAATTTCATCTTTGAGAGTTCTTGGGGAAGTTTGTTATTGTTTCCAAAAATCCTGTTCAAATATCCATTCTTTGTTATTTGGAGATAATGCTTTGATTCAGTACTGGGACTTTTTGAATTTCAATTTTCTTGTTTCCTTTGATTCTTCTTCTTTCTGTTTGTTTTCTGGGGGAGGTTTCAGATGGGTCTTTGCAACTCTAAACCCTCCCCAAATTCTGATCTGTTTGCTGAGAAATCTGGTTCAAGAACCCCCAATGGAGGGTCTAATTCGACACAAAACTCTGTTGCCGCCATGGGAGGAGCTTCGCCTTTACCGCCGAGTTCTGAAAATAGTAGAGATGGGAGGAGGACGGGGAATAGGAGGAGCGAGAGTCATGAGATAGATAATGTGAAGAAATCTCCGTTTTTCCCATTTTACAGTCCTAGCCCTGCTCATTACCTCTTTTCTAAGAAGTCTCCGGCGAGATCCCCGGCGAATGCCAGTGCTAATTCGACTCCGAAGCGGTTTTTTAGGAAGCCATTTCCGCCTCCGTCGCCGGCGAAGCACATTCGTGCAGTTTTGGCGAGGCGGCACGGCTCGGTGAAGCCCAATGAGGCGTCGATTCCGGAGGGGAGTGAAGCTGAAGGGGTTACTGGTTTGGATAAGAATTTTGGTTTTTCGAAGCATCTTGGGAGTAAATATGAGCTTGGAGAAGAGGTTGGGAGGGGGCATTTTGGCTATACTTGTCGGGCGAAGTTTAAGAAGGGTGAACTTAAAGGCCAACAAGTAGCTGTTAAAATCATTCCCAAGTCCAAGGTGTTTGATCTTCTTCTTTACTATGGATTTGTGCTCTGCAATGATCTTAGATTTTGTGAAAATGTTGTTTTCTTTCCTCTCAAAATGAGGAAATTGGTTTTACGTTTGGATCAATTGCTTGTTATCTCTTTGTTCTTGAGATGGTGAGGGATTATGCTAACTTTTCTTTTTCAGATTCCAGCTTGGAGCATTCTTCACCTTGAGCTTAAATCTAGCTGCCTTAAGATCTTGCTAACATGGTGTATAAAAACTGGCTTATGCATCTTCAGGCTTTCTTTTGTGCTTCAAATGTTCTGCTAGTAACCATGTCCAGTTCATATATGTATTGTTTTGATCAATTATGTTAACATACTGAGTAGTTCCATTTTTCTTGGGGTCGTTATTTTAGTTGATTTTGTGGCATCCGGCCTCTCTTTTATGTATTTATGAACTCAAGTCCAGACGCCTCTATTCTTTTCTTGTAGTGAGTGTGTCCTACAGTTGAGAGGAAAAAATAATATGATGGTTTTTTACTTGAAGTGCTTTGGCATGAGAATCTAGCTTCTGAAATGCTCACCTAAGTCTGGAACCTTCGCCCGGATTTAAACAAGTAGTCTTTTACGCTTTTCTTTTTATGATTGCAATATGTGCCATACTGAAGTTAGTCGTTGTTCCTAATTGTTTGACTTGTATTTTTCCTGGTAGATGACTACTGCCATTGCCATTGAGGATGTCAGACGGGAAGTGAAGATATTAAAGTCGTTGAGTGGTCATAAGAATCTTGTAAATTTCTATGATGCATATGAGGATCATGACAACGTCTACATAGTAATGGAGTTAGTTTCTTCACTATCATATACCTCTGATCGTTGTCGAAATTTCTTTAATTACTTTAAGGTTTGGATTAAGCTAAATCATGCCTTACTTGGGTTTCAATGGGTTAATGCATTTTCAGGTTGTGTGAAGGAGGAGAGCTCTTAGACAGAATTCTATCAAGGTACTCTTAGTCTTATCTAATGCTGTCACGGATAAGTGCTGTAACGCATTGCATCTTTGGTTGGACCATAAAGCTTTGATTAATCTACTGATGATATCTTCCTGAAACTTCTTTCACACTAGGGGTGGTAAATATACAGAGGAGGATGCAAGGGCTGTAATGACGCAAATATTATATGTTGTAGCTTTTTGCCACCTTCAGGGTGTGGTTCATCGGGATCTCAAACCTGAGGTGCGTTATACAGAACACTGCGTGTGTAGTAAAAGAAGAATTTCAATATTTCATTTTTATTCTGCAAATGAAGAAAAATAAAAGAAAATACCGTTTTGATTCTCCTCTTTGTAGGTAAATGAATCTCATTTCTTTTCTCAGATTTAAGGGATAGTCATATATATTCATCTTTAACTTTGACTATATATAGTTAATAAGCTTAATAATGGATGTTTGGCGTACTGGAATTATGAGTTTGGGTTATTTTATCAGTTTGTCTTAAGTTGCAATTTTGTTTTATTTTGAGAAACTTTGGTTGTAATTCTAATTCAATAGTTTCAAATGTGACTTCCTTGTTCATTTCTACTACATGAATTCATGGCTAAGCACACTTTATTGGTGGATCAGAATTTCCTTTTCACGTCAAAGGACGAAAAATCGCCATTGAAGGCTATAGATTTTGGATTGTCGGATTTTGCGAAACCAGGTTCTCCTTTTGTTTGGTTACACTATAATTAATTTAGCAACTCCAAGGCTTGAAAAGTAGTTTATGCCCTTTAATTCCTTTCGCAGATGAAAGGCTCAATGACATTGT
The DNA here is from genome assembly GCA_037974625.1 of Cucumis cinereus. Taxonomy (NCBI): domain Eukaryota; kingdom Viridiplantae; phylum Streptophyta; class Magnoliopsida; order Cucurbitales; family Cucurbitaceae; genus Cucumis; species Cucumis cinereus. The sequence goes on along the minus strand of JBBPDJ010000003.1, from coordinate 1,306,470 downwards.
TGGTAGTGCTTATTATGTAGCTCCTGAAGTGCTCCATAGATCTTACAGTACTGAGGCAGATGTCTGGAGTATAGGTGTAATTGCATATATTCTTCTATGTGGAAGTCGTCCATTTTGGGCTCGAACGGAGTCCGGCATCTTTAAAGCTGTCCTCAAAGCTGATCCCATCTTTGATGAGCCACCATGGCCTTCTCTATCTTCTGAGGCAAAAGATTTTGTTAAGCGCTTATTAGTTAAAGATCCAAGAAAAAGGATGTCTGCTGCTCAAGCCCTGAGTACGTGCTTCATAATAGTAGAAAAATTTCTCTGTTTTCATAATTTCCTCTCTTATTTATCTTTTCAACACAGGTCATCCATGGATTAAAAATTCTATGGATGTAAAAGCTCCTCTTGATATACTAATATTCAAACTCATGAAGATTTACATGCGGTCATCATATCTTCGAAAAGCCGCTTTGAGGGTTTGTCTTCTTTACTCGTATGATTTCATGCATACCCATCTGCTGTTTCCCCATTATTTTGTTAACTTAATATTTCTTTTTTCTTTGGGGAATGGTAGGCTGTGTCCAGAACGTTAACTATAGACGAGTTATTCTATTTGAAGATGCAATTTTCGCTCTTGGAACCGAGCAAAAATGGCACCATAAACATAGAAAACATCAAAGAGGTCTATATCCTTTTTTTTTTCTCGTCTTTCTTCAACTTGGTTTTCTGTTGGTTATGTTGATTCCTGTTTACTTCTGGTCAGGCTTTGATGAAAAACATAACGAATGGTATGAAGGAATCAAGGATACCTGATCTTTTGACTTCGGTATTGTGCTCAACTATCTATATTCCTTAAGTCTATATCCTTTAAGCTCGTATTGCTTATGCTTTGCTTTGCTTTTCGTGCAACAGCTTAATGCGTTGCAATATAGGAGAATGGATTTTGAGGAGTTTTGTGCTGCTGCGGTAAGTATCCATCAACTTGAAGCTCTTGATAGGTGGGAGCAACATGCACGTTATGCTTATGATCTGTTTGAGAAGGACGGAAACAGACCTATTGTTATCGAGGAACTGGCATCGGTATGTTTGATTTGCTTGTGTGATGAAACAGAAATAGTTAAACTTTGTCGTAGAAATGCTCCATAGTTCAACTTTACAGTTTCCTTGGGGTTTTATAAATGGTTTCAAACAAGTGGTTATAGAAATCTTGAAAGAAAAAAAAATCATTCTATAGAGATGTCCGTAGAATTGGTACACAACTTGTTCTATAGTGTTACTGATTCGAACAGGCATTGGTGTCTTTGAAGTAGATATTGTGAACTATAATCTCTGTATTGTGAACATTTCAGGAACTTGGCCTCAGTCCTTCAGTACCTGTTCATGCTGTTCTTCATGACTGGATCAGACATACCGACGGAAAATTGAGCTTCCTCGGGTTTGTCAAACTGTTACACGGACCTTCTAGTCGAAGTGTGGCAAAACCATTATAAAGTCTACGACTCAAATGTTTGAAAAATCATCAAAAGTATTGGTTGCTTCATCAAGATTCCATCAGCTGCATAGCGGTGAGATCCCAGTTGTAATTTGATGTAGGGTAACTTTCCCCCCTCTTGAGTGTGGTAATTGAATCAAATGGCCGAGTCGAGAAATACTTCGATTTCCATTTGGCCCTGAGCTTGTGGATACTCACGACAGGGCTGACAATCCGACCTCTCATTGGTATGTGAAGTGAAAATGTAGGAGTTGGAGTTTTTTCTCACTGTATTTGTATAGGTTTGAGTAAAAAATGTGTGTTCACTTGCAAGTGATGATAATCCTCAACGGTTTACAGAGGATGGCACTTGCATTTCCAGACATTTAACTTCTGGATTGTAATTGTGAGCTCTTCTTATTTTCCACTCAATAGTATGAATAGTGTCTTGATCTATAACAATACCTTCTCTCTCTATTCCTATTTACTTCTAGTAACATTCATTTTAACGTTGTAATTCTGTTATACTCGAGTCTTGCGAATAGATAGCTACTTGAACTAACAACCATACTTGAATAGGATATGTTTTATAGGTTATACAATTGTGTCTTTGAGTTATAAGGTAGATAATTGAACTACTTTTACTAGAAAATACGACGTTCTCTCTCACATCCCTCTTGAATCTATTGTTTGACTGTCGTCTTCTTTTGTGAATTTCTCATTCGAGTTTTACCATTTTCTTTGTTCTTTCTTTCTCCATTGTTGGAAAGTGTTTGGTTTTGGTCTTTGCACTTATAGGATCAAAAGTGCTTTGTTTCATGGATAGGGCGCAGATTGAGTTGAAACAAGAAGTAGAAGCCATTCAAGTCAAATCAAAGATGACAAAGCAATGTGATTCTTGTTAAAGACTAGTGGCAAATCCTAAGCTATGTTCCTAGGTGGGTCATTTCACTAATAGGGTCTCAAGTTGTATTGTTCTATATTGAAATATAATCAAGTAAATTTGTCAAATCAGCTTCAATTTGATAGATGATGAGTTCATAAATTAACTTCTCACAAGACATTAATGACATCTTCTCAAGGTTTGAATCCAAAAATTGATGGTTGGTTGGGATTTTGATTTTGTTTTCATTACTTCAGTTAGTTTCATTGAATATTTTTTAGTTTGTATTAATTAAAGTAGTAAAGTCAAAGTTAAAGTAGTTTCTTTTGGTATGACAGTTAGGGTGGGGGATTTTTTGCTAAAGCCACAAAAACAAGAGATCTTAAAATGGCTAATTGAAATGAACCATGTTTATGATGGAAAACACATTACAATTATTTTTTTGTTACGAACCAAGGTTTGGCTATTTATGAAATGGAAGGGGTATCAATGACCTCTCTTTTATAGCCTCAAAAGAGTACCATTGGCCACTTAAAAAGTTCCATTCTCTTTTTTTGGAGTAAATTGGTCAAAGATTGTTCTAGTGACAAGACCCCAAATGTCGAAACTCATAATCCCAAATTGGTCAGGGATTGTACCATTGGTCAGAGAAAGGTTGATGGCATTTACAAACTTTTCTACTATTGTAATCATGCTGATTTGAACACAGCTTGAACTCAAATACTAATGTCTCTAGTGGATAGTAGATTTGAATTATATTTTCCTCATCTTTTAACATAATATTCTAAAAGAATTGATCATTGATGAATGTCAACCATCCCCTTCTTTCCCCCATATTGTTATTCCATTTGCTCTTCTCTCTTTTACCATTTCATTTAGCCCGTGTCACGTGTGGAACATGGAGGTAACCAGGACCGTCCTATGTTCTCATCACGTAACGATGAAGTTAGAAAAAACTTCGAATTCAGAAACTAATGGGGGGCTATGTTGAATGTCTACGTACAGCATTGTTATTGTCCCTTGATGGCATCCTTTGGCGCTTCTCTTTACCGTTAAGAGGGTGTCTTGCAAGATTAACATGTCCATGATTCTTTGCACATCCTGATAAATGCAAAGGAAATATATGGTAACATTCAATCTTTTATTTGATTGCAGTAAGGTCCTTTTCTGTTTTAATGGCGAGTGGGAGCGAGAATTAGTACCTCTGGTTTGAAGAATTTTTCTTTTCTTTCTCTGCATTGCTCGTAAGCCCCGAGCAGCCGCACCTCTTCTGTGCTTCTCGGCAAGAACATGAACTCTTTCAGATTCATCATTCCAAAGCTAAAGAAAACAGAGAACATGCAAATAATGAATAAAACTCTACATTATACGTCACTAGGTTCCATTTATCGTCAAACGGAAAGAAGACGTAACGATACAAACTTTTACAATTATATTTTGTAGAACTTTAGCTCTGACATAAATTTAGAAATGGTGTAGGTCTTGAAGTTAACCCACTTCTTGAGAATGTACGACCCAATGACATTCTTTTGTTACTAAATTCATTTTAACATGCAGCCACGCACTTCACTAACAATAATGGAATTAAAAATATCAAATGTGATTTAAATTTTCATCCACAGGAGAAACCTCCATAACACAGATGCTTTTGGATGTAAATTAAATATATTTATGTAGAGGAGTAGTTACCCGTCTGAAAGTTCTTAGTTTATAGAGATTTCGACCCTTAACAAGCAGAGGATAAAGTGGAGGTAATTTCCTAACTCCCCTGCTCCACAAAACTTCAACCTAGCATATTAAAGTCACAAGTGTTGCAAACATGAGTCCCAAATGAAAAAATATATAAGCCAAATAACACAGAAAAGAAAGAACTTACTGACTGCTACATAATCATTGCAGTGAATATTAGATGCAAACAAATTGACCAAAATGTATAAACGATTTGAATTACTGTATGGAGATTGGAGAAAACGATTGCTTGAGCAGAAAAGCAGCCTTACGGTAAAAGTATGCTGCTGTTTGATTGCACCATAGCTCTCCTTTATTACCCTCCCTGCTACAGTTCTCTTCCCAATGAGCCCTCCATGCCTAGTTACTTTATCAAACCTATTAAGAAGTAAACCACAAGAATTAGAAGTATAATCCAAAATATATAGCACAAGAATAGTGGTGGAAGAGTAGGTTGTTTGGGTACTTTGCATAAACTTTCTGAGTGAACAGAACAGTATCTCCCCTGCAAACATCACCTGCATTGATGTTTTAGTTGAATAATTACAGCCACTAAAAGAGATCAAAGGTCAAAGAAATAGAAATACGATGACAAATGAACAAGCACTCACCAGTACAATTGACAACGAAGGATGACCTTGGATATTGAACTTCACCATTTCCATCTTTCAACCTGAGATGGAAGGAGGGGGAATAAGCAAATACGTATTGTTAATAGTAGTTGTACCTGATACCAATTGTCTATTTAACTCTTTGTGAAGGATTGAATAGGTGGTATATGATTCTTTCAGACTCCCCTCTCTTTGCTTAATAAGCTCGATATAATGGTGTAACTTTGCAGAAACCCAAAAAGAATAGAATAGTGAGAATTTATAGGATAGAGATCGGATTATCAAGAATTTTCTCAGCAACAGATGGAAACGCAGTATTGATTGGGTAAAAAAAAATGTTTAAAAAAATGAGGTTGCTGCCTTCTGGTTTGATATGCTTCAACACAGAACGCTTGGAAGATAAAAACTCCAAAATCCAGGAAAAGGAAGAAAAGAATCCTAACCGATACGAAAATTCTCAACATACCATTTGTCTAAAAGTCTTCTACTTTCAATCTCTTCAAGTCCAAAGAAACATAATGAACACCCATCGACATTTAAGGTATGATTGAAATACATTTTCAAGTGTTTAATTTTAAAGATAAGTCAATTTGGAAAAAGTTGAAGTGTTAAGTAACCGCTCAAAATAGATTTTGAAGTGTATTTTAAATAATTTTCATCCAAAGAATTTAAATAAAAAATGAGTTCTTTGAAAAACACATTTTTATCAAGTCAATCCAAATAGACCCTTACTACTCACTAGTCACTTCTCTACATATCATGATATGATCCATGGGTGAACTCCATCTGATAGGTAGGTAGTGTGCTTAAGTAAAGAGGAGTTGATTTAGATAAGAGGTATATAGGTAGATAACTATTTGAGGGGAGGCTCAGCAGTCCTTTGTTCGACATAAGATTGTTGAAAATGAAACTAAAGTCTCACATTGGCTAAACAAAAGAAAGACCATGAGATATAAGTGAGGGTTAATATCTCAATTGGTATCAAATATTTTGGATTAATCCAAAAGCAAAGTCATTAAAGTTTATGCCCAAAATGAACGTTCCAATGTAAAAATATGTAGAGGTATATTATCCCTCACAAGTGGTATCATAATAAATCTCCATTCAACCTAAAAGCTTAAGCTTATGAGTCACATTATATATAATTATATCAACAACTCTCACTCAAGAATCACCCCTACTTGTAGGCTTAGAAATTTATAATTGGTCCAACAACTGGAATTAATATTAATTGCGAGAAAATAATGATATCTCATGTTGATTTTAGAGAAATTGTTTTTCTATTTTTCTAATAATCCAAGAATGGGTGAATACAATATAAGAGAAATTAAAAGGAAAGAAATATACAAAACCTACATAGATGAGTTCATAGCAGTTTCCCACATGAACAAGTACTAACAATGGCAAAGATTTCTGTATCTTTCTTGAGCTTCAAGGTCAAGAATTCGCGTACCTCCAATGTTCCTTGACTCTTTGAATACATACGGCTTTAGTCCCCGCTATTCTCAGCCTATTCTCCCGTAAATAAGCTTTGCAATCATCAAGTGTTAACGAATCCAAATTTTTGTTCTCTGCAAAGGAAAATGTTACAAATTTGATAAATTCACTGCTCTTCTACTAACAGATCAAATGCCTGTCCACTTCTTAACCTTTAATGAAAATCATCGTTTTCATTCTTTCAATCGTCGCTTCGAGCTTCGGCTCAAATTTCAACATAATGGCGAGTGATCAAAGGAAAAAGAAGAAACGATCTGAAATTACCATTAAGGAAGCGGATGACTCGCTCAGATAGAACTTCATCGCAACCATTGTCGCTCTCTTCATTATCAAACTCCTCTTCCGATTCACCTTCGTCATCATCTTTATCATCAAACTCCTCTTCCCAATTCACGTCGTCATCGTCTTTGTCATCGAACACATCTTCCGAATCCCCTACGCCATCGTCTTCATCATCACACTCCTCCTCCAACTCCTCCTCATAGTCGACACAGAAAATGTCGTCATCCGACGACGACGAGATACAAATGACTGTCCGTTTGCTACCAGACATTACCATTAAGGAAACTTTAATCGCTTTTTTTCTTTTTTTGGAATTTTTTCAAAAATAATAATAAGAAAAAACAAAACATTTACCTTTCATTTGAAAAATCACTGAAAGACAAAAATCTATTACTGTAAATATTTTATCTATTTTTGACAATTTTTTATTTTAATAAAAGAGGAATATCATCGAAATTTCACCAATCTATCACTTTTTTTCTTTTTGGGTAGACAAGCATGCTTCTACTAATCTCACGGATAACCTGCTTGACACTGCAATATTTGGATTCAAGAAAACACATAAGAATAAATTCCTAGATCATATTTGGGTTCAAAGAAACCTTACAACATTTGAGTTTTCTCCTTTTTACCGGTCAATCAATGATGGCTCACGAATCTATCTATCTTAAAAAAAAAACAAAACAAAACTTTCAAACTTTGGTTCCTTTTTTGAATTATTAATTTCACATTCTCACACTTTTTATAGATCTAGTTCATTTTCTCATTTTTCTTCTAGTTCTAGCTCGTTCTAGCTCACTCTCTTGCTCTTGTTCTTTACACTTGATTCGTTTGACATTTGGAAAAATTCAAATTTTTCTCATTGATTTGTTGCCGTTGTCGAATAAAGAAGAAACATATCTAATCATTGTCATTGTTGCTAATTCTAGAGATATAAGACGATAGAAAAAAGAGATATTTAGAGTGAAAATTCGAATTAGAGTTAAGAGAGAATGAAGGAAATTAAATAATAAACAAATAATTCTATTATAATATTTTGAATGGAAGGGACGTTGATGTTAAAAACTTAGTTGAATTGACATTTGTATTCAATTTATTTAAGTATATGAGTATTTTTCAAATTAGGTTATTTTCAATATAGCAAAATGAACCAAAATACTTACAAAATATAGAAAAATATCACAGTTTATCTACGATGAACCGCGATAGATCAAAATAGACTATTATCTGAATTTATCTGTATCACAAATAAATTATGATATTTTAGTATATTAGTAAATATTTTCATATGTTTTATCATTCAAAATAATTTCCCTTTTTAAATAAAAGGTAAAGTTCTGAGGTATTTTTAAAAAAAATATATAATTTAGCTTAAAAAACATGTCTCCATTTTTAGTTTTTTTTTTTTCTCTCATTTTTGAAGAGATATTGAGTGCAATTTTGGTTTGACTATTTTTTTCAAAATTAATGAACCTACAATTGGATGTTAGTAGAGCTAAATTATGGTTGGCCAACTGCTTCAATTTTTTTTATTTTTTTTTAATTTTGCAATAATAAAAATGTGCATATTATAGTAAAAACCATTAGTCATAAGTCTTTATAGTAAATATGCATGGTGCCCCTTGAAGAAATATTTTGAAATTATTCATTTGTAATTACAATCTACACCTAACAAAACTATTATTTGAACATAAAACACATCAATAGCCCATTTCCTTTCATATAATTCTCACTACATTAAATTAGATCATTACCATATTTAAGACTTCTAAAAATTAGTTCATCTATTAGTTATGAATTTAAATTCTTTGTCTAAGGACTAAATAGACACAAATTCAAAAAAAAAAAAAAAAAAAAAAAAAAATTAAACTTGTGATTTTAACTACAAAAATACCGGGTCAAATTACATTAAAAAAGATGTCGTTGAACTTTGTACTTTTGAGTAAAAAATATGCTTTGAACTTTCAATAGTTTAAAAAGTACTTTTGAACTTAAAAGTTAGAGTTCAAAAATACGTTTATCGTTAGTTTCAAATGAAAACTAAACTGTAAGTAATATTGTTTAAAAAAATGTTCTCAACTTTCAAATGTTTCAAGTATACTCTTAAACTTTTTTTTTTTAAAAAAAAAATGATCAAGAACACTTTACTACTAGTTACTACCAATGACATATCCAAAAAAAATTGTTGATGATGGAGCTTGAAATTGTGTCTAGAGGAGCCTAGAAGACAATTTTACCACTAAGCTATCTTTTGATATTGGTATTGTTTCAATTATATATATATATATAAAGAGCATAAAGTATAGGGGAGTGAGCTCCTGGGTCTATACTAAATCCGTCGGTGCTTTAAACCTTTCAAAAGTTGCATTAGAAGAAAGTTAAGAAATATACTTACCGTTTATGTACATCGTTTATTGTGTTACACTATTTATTGTCTTCAAAGATAATATTTCTTTGTCTTTGGTTTTTAAAGGAAAATTTTGATTTTAGAAGTTTGTGAAGTTTAGTGATATAACTCTTGGGTATGTTTAGTTGGTACAAAAATTGTGCAAATGGAAGGAAAATAAGGGTATCTTACCTTTTTTTTCTTTAAGGAAAAAACAAAATTAAGTTTTAAAAAACTATTTAGTTTTTAGATTTGTACTTAATTTCGAAAATGTAGCTAAAGTAATGTTTGAATCATACAGTCAGTCATAAAAAAATAAAATATGAGATTGTAAAACGTAAAAACAGTAAAAAAGATGATTAAATTGAAAACTATGGAAACGAAATGAGTTAAGTATACAAATCGAACTCAAAACGCTCAATTAAAACATGAATCTATTACGAGTCTCCAAACAACGGGTTAGGAAGAGAATAAATCCACTCCATTCCTTAACTGAGAGTTCACCTCATTAATTCATCCATTGATCCATTAATTTCCATCTCTAATAAGATCATATGCATTGAGAAATTAGCAATATGAAATTGAAAATGCTGACAATGCCTCAGCCTCAGAAAAACAATTTACCACAAAAATAAATAAATAAATAAATAAATAAATAAGCACCGTCCACCGACACTCCTGCTTAATTCAAGCATTAATCCAAGATTAAAATATAAGTACGTAATTATAATAATAAAACAATCTTGAATTTATATAATCGGTTTAGATATAAGAGTCCACATCATCATCATCATCATAATTAAATAGCCAACCAACAAAACCACGTCGTTTTCCGGACCCTAGATTGCGGAACAATAAAAAAGTAATATAAAATAAAGAAATTCCCAAAACTACATGTCGTCTCTGTTGTCGAACTTCAAGCCATAAAAAAAACGACAAAACAAAGAAGAGAGGCAGAAATTCGGAATAGAAGGGAGTGGGGTGGGGTGGGGGGGGGGGGGGGGGGAGGAAATACGACGGCGTTTCACAAGAGAGAGAGATCAGCGGCGGCAGCGAGTGATGGCGGAGCAGCCGCGGGAGTAAGGATTGACAGGGCCACGAGCTTTGTAGCAGTTATGAGTGTAGTAAGGGCGGCCGGAGCGGGGCGGGCAAGGGATCCGGTTGGCGGAGAGGGCACCGTAAGAAATGTAGTAGTGGACTCGCCTCCAGAAGAGAGATCTACGGGGGTCTTGTTCCAGGTCGAGATCGTCGAGGTCGTCGTCGGTGGGGGATTCGAGGAGGGAACTGGTGGTGGGCCATTCGAGGGCGTCAGCCATGAGTTTAAGGGAGGTGTCGACGGAGAGGTGGGCGGAGGAGGAGGAAAGGAAGAGGAGGAGTGTGAAGAGGAGGAAGAGGAGGGATTTGGAAGCCATGGGGATTTGGGGAAGAGAGAGAAGGAGGAGATGGGGGTTTAGAGAGAGAGAGAGAGAGATGAATGTCACATGAAGATGGAGGAGAAGAGAGTGAGAGTGTGATTGGAGTACAGCTGTTCTTAATCAATGCCCACCTCTTCACTCCTTCCCTACGCGTCTCTCCATTTCTTTTTCGAATTTTTTATATTTTATTATTTTTTAGTAACGATTTTTAAATATAACCAAATAAATTAAATTTATTTTAAAATTGTAGATTTTATTACATGTTTTATAGATTTTATTGGTATTTAAGAGTTCATAATTATATTATCAATGTAGATATCGATATCATATTTCAATTTAAAAAATATCGATAAAATATTGATATCAACAATTTTTTCTAAAATTTACTAAATTACTAAATTTTATTTAGATTAATAATGAAGTTGTGTTTATTTCAAAATTGAGTTATGAATATAATTATTAATATTTTTATTTATATCAGACTAAATAGATTGCATATTGTGTTTACAAACATTTATAAAAAGATTTAGATATACCCATGAATATATAACGTATCCATGGTTATTTTAATCCTTGCTAACGATAATATTTCAATATCTATTATTGTTAAAATCTAAATATTTTCTCGTATTTTGTAGTTAGTTTGAGTTGTATTATTTGAAATAAATTTTCCTTTTTTCAAATTTTCGTTTTTATTTTTGGTGGGAACGGTAAAAATCATAATTGACTATGAATTATGATGTATATGATGGTTACGTGGAAGAGAAAATGATTCACCCTCCTAGAAGCTTTATATTAATGAGAAATTATTTTAAAAGATAAAATGCTTGTAATATTTTCAAAACATAGCAAGATGGCAATTAGCAAAATAATAAAATGATTTTTTTCGTTTTTCTATATTTGTAAATAAGTAAAATACGAGTATTAAGTTTTCAAATATAACAACAAATTAAAATGGTATTGTGGTTTATTCGTCATCAATTTGAAAAGTGATTCTCAAACTTGGAGGAGCATAAGTTCTTCAAGTGGAGTGACATTCATTTGACGTGGAAAAGATATAAATCTTGGTGAGTGGGATTCTCGCACTTTAAGGAGCCTAGGGCATTTTGAGAGAGTCTAACACTTAATTAAAGGGAGCCTAAGTGGTATTCAATCATGCACACACACTTATGGAAACCTATGATTGGCGAAAGAGAGTTACACACTTAAGAAGAACCTAAATGAACATTCTAGAAGTTAAGGTATCTGGGTGTCACTGTATTTATCTTGGCATTTTAAATAAGTATAAGATTACGATTGTTTGACATTATATTAGTGAATTTATCTTTTCTAAGCATACTGTTTCTTCAGACTGACGTAGATGATGTTTCATTGAATTAAGTTACCAAACTCTGTGTTATGTTATTATTTTAGCTTTTTGTATTTATTTTCTTATGTTATTTGAATTGTTGTAACATCGTGCTTAACAAAAACTACAATGTGTAGATAATCTTTAATTAATAAGTTGTATACTACTCGTTTTTAAGATGATTTTACCAAATTTAAGATGTGTTTCGATAGAATTTCTAAGTATTTAAATAAGTGTTTATAAAAAAAAAGAAATTATAAACACTTAAAAAGTCAATCTAAATCGTTCTTATTCTTTCATCTGAATTAATTTCGGATTTAGGTGAAAGAATAAAGGGATGAAATTATTTATTTGTATTGAATGTATTTTGAGGCGAATGAGATAAATAATGTATGTCGCTTAGGTGGCATTTTTGGTTCATAATTTAAAGGGCGATTGTACGATTTTGCCTACCTCCAAAGTCAGGTCCATAATTATCTCTTTATTTTTATTTTTCTATTTTTTGAAATTAAAAAACAATTAATACTAGATTTTATAAGTCAATTAAAAATTAAACCATAATTTCTTTGACTAAATTTTTATTTAGTGGAATAAATGTGTGGAGTGAGAGTTTGCATCTAATAATGAGATTACATATCTTAATTAATTGGAATATTTTTAAGTTGCTTTGTAGAAATAATATTCTCAACGACGACTTCACTTTTTAGTCAACCAAATTAAAGTCAAAGTTTCGAGTTAAATATTAAATTTCACAAAATCTAATAAAGTCCAAAATTTAAAATCTTCCCCACAAAGCTCAACTAACGATGAATTGTTGAATGAAGAAAAATAACCAATAAAGAAAATTTATCTTTGATCTTGGGGAACCTTTTAACTGATCTCAACAAATAGACTAATTTGACCTGCAAATTAAGTCAGCAAAGTCTTTATCGCTACATATTTAGTAATCCTCACGTATGTGTGTGTGTGTATGTATGTATATATATACCCTTACATTGGTTGTCCTCAAAATTAAAACCCAAGTTCTAAACGTGTATTTATCTTTTAGTATTAAACTCAAATTACGTAAAACACGTACTACTTTTTCTTTAATCTCAAAAGGAATAAGGGGACCTAATTCAAACCATCCAGCACCCAAACCACCATTTTTACCGTTCGCAAGAACTTATTCCAACGAGCTATATTTACTTGAGAATTAGTAAATACAAAACAAAAAATCGACACACACACATATATTTAAAGTGAAGAACACCCTATTAAAACCGTAACGACGATTAAACTTGTAATTCAATCTACTGTAAATTATTTATTTAATTGTGAATCAACCACGAACATTAATGAAAGATATGGTTCATGAATCCACATTAGAACACAACACCTTTTATTGCTTGAAATTATTTTGATGATGAAGAACACAAACAGAAGTAATGATAGGGTTAAGCAGTAGTTAGTCTTAATTTTCTTTCTTGATGAAGCAATTTTGCAAACTTGGTGAGAGCATCCTCATTGCTACCTTCTCCATCAACAATCTCATATTTTCCTGTTTCTAAATTAACCCTTGAAACTGGTTTCTTTAGTAGATCCTCTCCGATCTGCACAAGCTTTAGTAAATTTTCTGGAGTTGCTATATCCACTAATGCAGCATCCCCAGTTAAGGAGTCATCCTGTGTAATTCATATATACATATACATAAATAATAATACTCGTGTCGTCGTCATTTATGAATTGGGTTTTGAGATAAAAGTTGGAAAAAGTTAGTGAATTACCTGAATTCGAAGATAGTTTTGTTGAACATTTGAGGACTGAAAAAGAGTGGAAACATGGTAATCAACCATATCAGAACTAGCATCAGAAAAAAAGTCAATAATTGGGGTTGAACCACTTTGAAATATCCAACTAAAAGCTCCCCATTTTGATGCTTGTGTTGCATTATATTTCTCTTCATGTTTACCCAATCCAGTCCCTAGAGATAGAACAAGCAGCCTTCTTGTATCATTTGCTTTCATTCTTGAGTTGTCTTTCTGATGATGAATTGCTATCTCCCTATTTATGTGTGTAATGGCTGCCAATGTCTGCTATCACTTTAATATCATCACCATCATTTTTGTTATACTAAAATAGAGATGGACTTCTACTACTACAAACCCATGAACAAAAATGATTAAAAAAAAATTATTTCTTTTAGGGAAAATATGTATCTAAGTTCTTTTTTTTTTCACCTTTGATTTTTTTTTAATTAATTTTTTAAAATTATGTTTATTTTCTGACAAAATTTTCATCTTTCCTTACTAAATACTTGATTTGGTAAAATAAGAAGTTTTTTAAAAGGAGTAATTGAGATATCACTTTTACAAATAATAATTAAATACATATCAACATTTATAAAATCTACCGTTTTAATATTTAAATATATTATTTATAAATTTAATAATTAAAAGTCAAATAATTATCAAACACGTGTAATGTCTCGAATTAGAAAAAAAAAAGCTTTATTTTCATCTCTACAAGATAGCAACCCAAATAGGGGAAAACAAAGCTTTTTGTCCTATTTAAGAAATTACAAAATTAGTAAAAGTCAACAAAAACTTAATTTGGCGTTTTGTAGAATGGAGAAAAATAAAATATTATTTTTTTATCAAATATATATATTATAATGTTAAATGAGAGCAACGTGATTGGTTGGAAATTAAAGCCTCCCAACCTTCTTTTATTATTATTATTATAATTACAATTATTAATTGGGGCAATTCCAATTTCCACAAGATCCCATCTAACCTCAATTTGGAAGCATTGTATACTCATAATTGTGCATACAATTTTGTAAATTAAGGAACTTTAAATTATAAATATAGTAAATTTTATAATTTTCAAAATATTAATTTCTTAGTTTAGACTCAAATTATAATTATACCAATAATATGATAAAATTAAAAGTTTATGCTAAAAATCATACAACCTCACAAGTTTGAGAGGAGTAAAAATTAATTGTTTGGTTAAATTAATAAAATGGTTTAAATTAATAAATCAATACAACTTCACTAAATTATTTTAGGTTATTCTCTCGTACCGTTTTAAGATTTTGAATATTTTAAAGAATTTCTATTCCATTGATGTTTTCGAAACGTTCATAAAATTTTAGTGATTATATTGTAATTTTTTAAAGTGTACGAGTATTTAAGAAAAAAATGAAAATGTTGGAATCCCTTGAAATCGAACTTATTTATGTATTTTCCATATCATTACGTTATTTACGTTTTCGATCTTAAGGTTTAGAGAATTATTACATTAAATATAAACTCTCCAACTCTTAGACAATTCTATTATAATCGCATAAATGTGTGTCTGATTCTTTATTATTTGACGTTTTTTTTGTCTAATTTTTTAAATTCTAATATGAAAATGAACTCACAGGATTATTAACTGCAATGGCACCATCAACGACGTCGTAAGTGCGAGTGGCGTTTGTTAGGTCGTCCTTAGTTTCAAAGAAATGGGCCGGCAAGAACGTCGGCGCCGCCGAGGTGGCCAAGCACACATCCGCCAGCCTTGGATTCTTCAACGCATTTATTTTTGCCTGCAAAATTCACACCCCACTTGTGATTTTTATTTTTTACAAAAAAAAGAAAATTTAAAATTGTGAAGTGAAATTGTGAAATTTTAAATGCTCAATTATAAAACCACCTCTAAACTATGGTCGTGATCCTCAAATTTTCAATCCTAAAATTAACGTATTAATTTGTTATTAAAATTAGAAGTTTAAACTTAATTACTATATAGTTATAGAAATTGGACCCATAAGCTTATTAAACTATTACAATTTCTACAATTATGTAACATTCAAAAATCAAATTTTAGAACTCGTATAAGTTTAAGCGCTTAATTTTTACTATCAAAAGTTTGAGAATATAACCTTAAGTACCATTAAATTCATTAATTTAATTTTAAAAAAATAATTAATAAAATCAAACGATTATGAGACAGAACTAAAACTTACATCATTAGTGTTGAAGATGACTGGTTGAAGAATCTTGATATCAAAAGCTGGAATCACAACATTTGTCAATGTTTGTTTCAAAGTCAAATCTCCCACCAAATCATTCACTATTCTTCTCAGCTCCTTCCCATCATACTTAGGCCCTGTGGCTTGTCCAAACAAATTGAAAGCTCCAGCAAGAAAATGCCTTTATACCAAATAAAATAAAACACAAATTAAACTCAATTATTCCTTAACAAACCAAAACCATGTCTCTAAAACAACACTAACCCACCTTCTTTGAGGAAAAATCTTTGGAGTCTCTTTCATGTAAAATTCCGAAATCTTGTTCGCCGCGAACAACGGTCGATTGTTGTTGTTCTTGTCTGGAGCTGTAAGCATAGCTGTTACTAATCCTCCTGTACTCGTTCCTGCAATTACGTCGAAGTAATCTGCTAATCTCACTTCCGGACCATCCAATTCCTAACCCAAGTCAACTCAAATATTTCAAAAAACTTTCACAAATTAAAACCATACGTGTTCGAAAAGTTAGAATGTAAAAGTTTGCTCGTTCGTTCACCTGAAGTTTGGATTCTAGAAAGGCGAGAATGGTTCCGGGGATGATGCCTTTGACGCCGCCTCCGTCGATGCTTAGAATTGTAATGAGCTGCCCTTTCTCAAAATTCGGATTCATCTTTTAGTTCTTGAGAGGTTTGTGTTATGAGGGTTATATGGGTTGAGTTTTTCAATTTGAAGCTTATGGAAGGGAATGGGAGCTTGGAAGTTGGTGATATTTTAAGATGCCAAAGATGAAGAACAATGAATTATTTGTATAAGTATTTAATTTCAAAATGATTCCTTTAGTCAAGATTGGTGACTAGTTGGATAGTTAATACTATAATAAATAATGGATAGATGTGTCCTATTTTCTAGGTCATCAATCTCTCTCAAGAGCTCTATCTTCTTCTTCTTTTTTTTTTTTTTAAATTAAATTAAAAATTTAAATGCACTCAAGTTTTGAACTTTAGTACCAATTTGTTCTAATCATTTGTTTTAAATTAATGGATTCAGATATGAAAGCTTAAAAAACCAGCTTTGATTAAGAAATAAATTAAACATTTGAATAATCACATCTATCTATGCATCTTAGTGAAAATGAAAATTAATCAAAATGAAACATAAATTCGAAGGAATCAAGTAGACATAAGAAGAATAGACAAACTCAAACTTGAATTTGATTGTGTTATTAATTGAAAATTGCACAACTCGTTAAAATGTTATTTTTGAAAATTTATGGTGTTTGGTTATAAGATGTTG
The DNA here is from genome assembly GCA_037974625.1 of Cucumis cinereus. Classification (NCBI taxonomy): domain Eukaryota; kingdom Viridiplantae; phylum Streptophyta; class Magnoliopsida; order Cucurbitales; family Cucurbitaceae; genus Cucumis; species Cucumis cinereus. The sequence continues at coordinate 1,289,574 of JBBPDJ010000003.1, read as the reverse complement.
ATTCGTGTGGGTGAAAAACTTGTGGGTTGTATTAATACTTGAATTATTAAAAAGGGTGCAACAAGACGAGTAACTAAATTTAAATACTGATGTTGAAAATATCTAAATTAAAATGTCAACTTTGATTCGTAAAAATAGCGAAACGGAAAAAACGAGATCAAAATCTTTAACTAAAATGTCAACACATGTGTTTAGTCTATCTAAATCTTGGCCTACTTTCTGTTGATCTAAAAGGGCCTTTTAACTTTTTTCCTCCAAATACCAAAGTTTTCTTTTGCATCAAACTTATCTAATTTTGAATATCGTGCATGTATCTTAAATACTCAACGGAAAGAAATCCAAACAAAAACATATGAGATAAATGGGAGATACATACGAGTAGGATTGTATTAAGGAGGCAAAGCTAATGCGCACCCCTCAAAGCTAATGCAATGAAATTGCCGACAAATATGGGAGGTGAGCCGCACCCTAACAAATGTTTTTGATGTCGTATTGAGACGGTTCAATCAAAGCTTGTAAATGCTTGTTTATGGAGTGAAAGAGTCTCATACTTAAAGGAGCCTAAATACGTTGTATTAGAGAGCTCTCGTACAGAGCTTAGAGAAGCATGGTCGTGGAAGTAAAAGAATCTCAAGCTTAAGAAAATCTTAAATTGAATATGAATAGTGAAATGTACATGAGACACTAAAAAGGTAATCTATCAAATAAACATTTTGTTGTAATGGTTAAATTTGTTATATAGTGAAGTTTCTTTTCATCGAGTACACAATTTTCCAAAGGCATGAGTGATATTGCACCAAATTGGGTTACCAATCTTTGTATTTCACTATCTCTGCGGTTATTTTTTTGATAATACGTTATTCTGTTTGCTAGTTATCTTGTTACGAATATCGTACTTTACTTTTGTACTTCGTGTTAGATTCACTATAATTTTTCAATTTTAATGTGTAATATCACATTTAATTTATAACATTTTATAATATGTATAAGAGACTCCCGTTGGATGCAAAGTGATATTTTAAAAATCTATAGACACAAAAATTGAAATTCCATAAACATATTAGATATTTAGGAAGGCAGTGAGGGGTCAAATTTAATGAGGTGTGGCCTAAACAAAGACCAATTGAAAAGTCATTATATATTAAGCTTTTTGGGTCCTCTACCTACCAAGGAGTGTCAAGTCTCAAATAAATATTTTGTCAAAATAAATCTAGAAGCTTTTCATTAAATATGACGGTTAAAATCATGTCGAGATTTCCACGTTTTCTTAGGTTTGATATCAATATGAGGAGTGAATCGATATTTTTATTACATTGTAGAAAAATCCACGCAACACAAAAAATAAATATCAAAATATCACTAATATAAATATAAGAAAAAATAACAATTTACACCTTGAACTATAGGGGTTGTATCAATTTAGACCATGAACTAATAATTATATAAATTTAAATTCTGAATTTTGGGAGTTGTATCAATTTAAACTTTGAACTTTTACAAGTGTGTCAATTTAAACCCTCAATTATATTTTATTTGGATACACTTATGAAAGTTGAGGGTTTAAATGAATATATTTATGTAAGTTCGAGGTTTGATTTTATACATTTGTAAAAGTTCAAGGTTTAAATTGATATAACTATTAGTTTGAGGTTTGAATTGATACAATCCCAAAGTTCATTTCATACAATTATTAGTTCAGTGTCTAAATTAATACAACCCCTATATTTCAGAATGTAAATTGATATTTGCCCTAAATATAATATGGATAGTAGTCGTGTTTGCTTATATAAAAACAATAAAATCTTTATTTACTAATTTGAATTTATTTTTATACAATTTTTTTAAAAAATATTCATTAAAATCGATTTTATTGATATTTCTATCAAAATTTTTGTAAAATTAAGATTTCGATATTTGAATTCAGATCAATATTTGAAATGTGAAAGTCTTGAGATCTAAAAAGTTTTAGTTGAATTAAATGTTAAATCTTAATTAAGTACTCGGTGAACCTCTAATCCCCATGAAAATTAATTTTTAATTCTTTAATAATTGTGACAAATTCTCATAATGTGCTTCATCTGTTTAGTTTTGGTATATGTGAAGAAGGTCCAATATATGCGGATGGGCTCTAAGTTCGTTTTAAAAAGAAAAAGTCTCTCGAGATTTGGATCGACAAACCGAACTCGAGGAAAGATTGACGTTCCACAACCTTGAGGGCAACAACTTTCCTAACATTGCTAATGTTATATGTAACAACATCCATTAGAGATATAAGAGAAAAGACCTTATAAATAACTCAGGTCGACAACCCATGGAGTAGAAAGTTTGTACCTCAAAGATCAGTGGCTTGGAGGAAATCTCAAGACCCACGTGCAAGTTTATCTTGCGCTAACAATATTAATAATTTGTCATTAATCCTTTAACTCTATCCACGTAATTGTTAGCTTTAATTTAAATTTGAAAAAAAAGAGTTGTCAAATGGATTCATATCTTCTAATTTTATGTTTAATAGACGTCTCTTTAAACTTTAAAAATTATAGTAATAAGTTCTTAAACTCTACATTTTGTGTCCAATAAGAAATTCATGATTTTTCTTTTTAATTTGGTGTTTAATGAGTTATTCTTTGGGATATATGGCTAATGTGATCAAATTTTTGCATTCAATGTTTAAACGTTAAATATTAATGTTATGATAATTATCATGAATTGACTTAATGCATGGTAAATATGGAGAAATGACGTCATAAAACGCTAAAGCAGTTACGTGCTCAATCTACAACGACCACTACTTAGAATTTAATATGCTAAAGCTGAAACCTAAATGTTATAGGGTTAAACTAGTTAGGTTTGATCAAAACATGACCTAGAGCATTGGTCTGAATGGACTGTTATATTCACTGCTTATTCTAATTGTATTGTTATGACTATCTTGCTGTTATGGTAGTCATATGTAACATCCCAAATTTATTCAAAGTAAATTGGAATTTTATTGTTCAATTCCAAAATGTTAATTGGTAAATTTTGAAATATTGGGATGTTATATATGATTTTTTTGGGTTGTTGGGAAATAATTATTTTTTTGGGTTATGTGGTGTGGTTGGAGAAAGAAAAAAGAAAAAGTAGTTTTAATGAAGAGAGAGAGAGTTTTGGGAATTTTTTTGAAAAAGGAAAAAGGGGGAAATAATAATAATAGTAAAAGGAATTATTATTATTATTATTCATATTTTATTTTTTTTAAAAATCACATTGGGAATAGAGCAACCCATCTCCTCCAATCTTTTTTTTAAAGAAACCCTAGCCCTAGCCGCCGCCCAGCTTCGCCCCACCAGCGACGTCAGCCGTAACGACGCGCCGCCGGCCGAAGCTCCACGCGTCAGATCTGACGCCGCCAGCCGCGACCAAGGAACTCCCTCGCGCCAAATCTGTCTGTGATAGCTGAGAAGCCCAGCCGAGCGAGCCGCTTCGCTCTGTCCCCGCGCCTCGTCGTCGCCCCAGCCGCACAGCACGCCGAGCTTCAGCCGCTGCCTCGCGCGTCCACGCCTATTCACAGCCACGCCGCCAGCCCAGATCTTCATCCGCGTGCCAGTCCAAGCCGCCATCTCCTCCGTTCGTCTGCGCGCCAGTCTCGAGCCGAAATCCATGCGCTCGTTTAGCCGCTCCACGCCCGGATCCGTGAGCCTCGTCACAACCGCGCGCCGCCCAGATCTGCTACCCCCGAGCTAGATTTGCTTCCCTCGAGCCGAGCCGAGCAGAGCCTCTGGATTTTTGTCACTTCTGTCTCTGCTGCCTTTTGCTCGTTGTTGGTTCGTTGGTGAGTTCGGAAGTAACTGGTGACGGTTGGAATTACTTAATATTTTCTGTGGAAAGATAAAGTATTAATTTGAATTCTTGTGTGTTTAGGGTCATTTTGGAGCTAATTCGATCAACAGAATCTCGGTATCTTGTGGTAAGGATTACTCCTACTGAATCTACGCTTTTGGCGTATAAGGTGTAAGATGGTTTTCTGTGTCTGTTTAAAGTGTTGGAATTTGATTTATCTGGCTTATAAATCTGTTTGGTTTCTGCATGATTTGTGTTACAGTTTAC
>JBBPDJ010000003.1:1247101-1278729 GCA_037974625.1 Cucumis cinereus | reverse complement strand
TTTTGGCATTTGTTTTCTTTCTTATTAAACTATTGTTGGTTTTAATTGTAATGACTTTGGTTAGAAAACTATTTTAGGGATCCCGTTTAGGTTTTTTTCATTATTTATTTGAATTAAACGTCTGAAAACCCTTTTGTTACTTTACTTGAATTTAATTAAAATATTTGTTTTCGTTTTGTGTTCGTCTTTTAAAATGGATTCAGTGATTTTTACTTAAGTAACGACCTTGGGTTAAGGTTGAAAACTCGGGTCATAGATCAATTTAATTTTTTTGGTTGATAAGTTCATGGAGTCAATTGAAATTTTTTGTTAACGGATTTTTTTATTGCTATGTTAATCTCTCCTCTAGTATTGTTCATAAGTTGTTCAATCACATCTATTGAGAATAAGTTAGGTTGTCTTGTATTGTTAATGCGTTTTGTTATGGTTACAACTATTTTTGTTTATGTATATATTTTTTAAACAAAAAATGGTTGTTATTAGGCTTTTCTTTGATATTCTTACTTGCTTGAATTGATAAGTTGTCTTCCACCTAGTTGTTTGTGATTTCCACCGTATTTTTTTTAGTTTAAAAGTTTTCATTATTGAGTTTGGTGCTTATGTTTGACATGCCACTCATTTGAGTTTTATGTTTATGCTCTTGCTTCTTGATGCTTTGTTATATACATTTCAAATTTCAAGCATGCTCTTGAGTTGACCAATTATTTAAATTTGAACATGCTTAAACAATTATTTTCATCTTCTAAGCGACACTCACCCTACATGTTGATTTCGATGAGCTAGTAATCTATTGAAAAATCTAATTGATGGGTGAAGCATTGAAACTTCTACCATACATTGAATATGTTCATTGAAATTACATAATAGAATCTTCGATGACTTTAAGGTTTTTAATGACTTTAATCTAATCGATGCTGGGAATTTTCCATTCAAATTTGAGCTTGGTGAAATTTGATAATTTTCCTCCAATTTCATACCACATATGAATATAAGTTTTTAAGAATATTTTTAATTTTGTTTTTCTCTCAAATCTTTATTTTTTTTATTTTAATTAGCTAGCCTAGCCCAGTTTAGAAGTTTTTCAATTTTATGATCATGAATAATTTCACAATGTCATTTTTTTTATGTACATTGAGCATTTTCGATGTGATGTTGTTTCTAATTTTCAACTTAATTTCTCAATTTTCAGCTTTATTTTCAATTCAATCAAACGATTATTTTTAAAGAAATTGAATTTAAAAATACCACAAAAGAAAATTATGTTTTTCTTATCTCGTTCAAAATTTTTCTATTAAATTTTCATATCATTTCACTACAAAATTGAATTCGATGTGAGTGTTTTTTTTTCTTTTACTATCTAAAACTTCATTTTACATCATTTCATCCGAAAATATTCATACATTTTATATTATTAATTTGTAATTATTTTGCTATTTTTCTTTTAAAAATGCTCTCATATTGATATTTTCACTAATATTTACTATATACATGTAAATGTTGTCTTAGACGATCTAATTAAAGCTATTTAAAGTTTTATTTAGTAATTATAATAATTTCCATCAAGTTCCATAAAATCGGGACTCGATATTTACACGGACAATATAGATATTAAGAAACTTGGTTCGCCCTCTTTATTTTCTTCACCAATCTTAACTTTAGTTTTAATTTAAATTCAATCAATCTCTAAATATAAAATTAATCATAGTAGTATTCAAATTGAAGTCTTTTAATCCAATCTTTAAGAACAATACACTACATTCTCACATTATATTAAAACTTGACATAATAGACGTACATAATCACATTGATAGATAACATTGTAACGAGTACGTAACTAGTAGTTTGGATTTAATTTAGTTAATTATTTGTTATTTTCTTTTATTAAGGTTATAATATAATTTTTTTGTTTTTTTATATTCGTGATTGTCCAGGCCAGCTTAGGTGCACGTCTAATCTCACCTAGTATGAAATTAATTACTAGGTAGGTGACCACCATGTTAGGCTATAATATAATTATTAAATTGACATCAAGTTTTTTGTTAGGAAAATTTGTTTAGTTTTAGAATTGATAGAGTAACTCAGTGAGTTTTCTTAGTTGTTTTGTTACACTTTGTTTATTTCAGTTGTTTGAATGCGAGTTCTATTATGGAGTTTTTGATTGTTTTCTCACTTTCGCTATTGTTGCATCTTTAAATGCTCGACAAAAAGAGAAGACTTGCTTACAAAAATGCTGTGAGGTTTTAGAAAAATGTTGGAAGTTCCCTTATGTAGTCAATTTATCAAAGTCCGTGTGGATGTTGAGTATAGGATATGAAGGTCGTAGTTCCCAAAATTCTAAAACTTCTTGAGCTTAAGTGAGGAAGAGGTCAAGGACTATTATGTGTCTACCTTGATGGGTGACACCCTTGAATTCCTCCATTGGATGGAGGAGATGTACTTGATCACCCTTTTCCTATCAAAATTTTATGGGATTACAATAGACTTGGGAGTAATTAAAGCACTATTTAGCCTTGCATTTTATGCAACTTTGACCATTGTTATACCCTTTGGCAGTTCAACCGTAGGTCATCTATTACTATGTTCGTTACCTTTTAGTTAACCTTTTTTTCTTATGAGAATGTTTGATGTCTTTTATGCTGACTTTTTAGATGTTAGACCATTTTGAATGTAATGTTGTTTTGGAATTTGTGTTGGATGACTTTAATTGAATGTAGTGTTTGTCTTGGATATTATATTAGATGTTATTAGAAGTTTTGAGTTGGTTTGGATGACACCCTGCTTATTGTGTTCCATGATGATTAGCAAGCCATCCTTTCAACCAAAACATGTCAATATTCAAAATTGCAAGTCATAAAAGTAGCAGATTCCTCATTTGAATAATATATTTGTGGGAAAAATGAATCAAAACTTATGGTATAAAAATTTATGAGAGCTATAGCCTCAAGTAAATGTTACATTTATATATAGAAACGATGTGACGGTTCATTGACTAAAGTATTCAAATCGGGTCACCTTTCAATTAGTGTTTTATCAAATTTACAAGAAAATTTTAATCTTCTTGACATATTTTTATTTTCATAAAATTAACGCTTTTACTAACTATCTTGAAAATTTCTCCGTACTTGTTTAATGAGATGATATGAATTGTTTTAGAAAAAAATGATTTTAGATTTATGAATTTTGGTAAAGTTATTCTACGATTGAAAAGGCCAAAACCGACCAAATCTGGCCAAAACCGAGCTTATCTTAGTGGTAGGTGGTCAAGATCTTTGTTTAGAAAAAAAAATTGTGTTAATTTTACGGTAAAAAATAATTGTTGTTAGCATTTAATTGTGGGGAAGGACCTAAAATAATGTTAGGCATATTTTTATTTTAAATTAGGACAATTAGTTATGATGTCAGATAAATTAATATTAACTTTGGTTTTTGAAAATATCAGTTAAAAATAGATAATAAATAAATAAAATTTAGAAAACATTGACTCTCTTTGGTAACTAATTTATTTCTTGTTTTTTAGTTTTTGAAAATTATTTTTGTTATATTAGTTAGTCCTAAACATTAAATTCTATGTATTTTGTTTAGGTTCAAAGAGTTTGAATTCTTAGAAAAATTTCAAAGGCAAAAATAATTTAATAAAAACTACATTTTTTAGCTTTCAAAAGTTTCTTTGGATTTTAAAAATATTGATAAAAAAGTAAATAACAAAACAAAAAATTTAAGAAGGGAGGAAAGAGTTTATTTATAGGCTAATTTTAAAAAACTAAAAACAAAAAATCAAATGGTTATTAAATGGGACCTAAAACAATAGTCTTTAAAAACTAAATTTTGGAATTTGGAATTCAAAATTGGACTAAATTTTTTTAATTTGGCTAAGAATTCAACTCTTGTATTTAAAAAATTGCAAATCATTGTAAAAGGAGGAAAATATACTTAGTTTTGAAAAAAAAAATAAGATCGCGTTTGTTAATCATTTTATTTTTTTTGAAATTAAATTGATGTTTCCACATTTTCTTACAACGATATAACATTTTTGTTAAGTATAACAATTGCGTTCATTTTTTAAAACATGAGTAAAAGTAGATAACAAAACATGAAATTTGGAGATGATAGAGATGTTTGTAAGCTTAATTTTTAAAATATAAAAAATAAAAATTATTAAATAATGTTGAAATAGTTACTAAACAGATTTCAAAATGATTATCATTTAATTTTTGAAAACTCATGTTCCAAAACTTTTGGACATGTACCTATCTAACTAGATTATAACTCTAATCTATTTGATATTCCCTTAGCACAATTTTTGTATATATAAAATAAAAAAAAAAAAACTAACACATTAGGAAATTTAATGCACAAAACAAAGATTGATTCTTCAACTATTTATTTATAGGTAGGCTATGTATTTTGATTGTTTTTTAGTGTTTTGACATCAGAATAATATATTATATAAATAATATCATTTGAAAAATTAGAAAATATATCACATAGAATTTGTACACAAATAAATTTACGACATCTACTTAAGACAAATTTGAATTTCTTGAGTAATTATTTTTCAAAAAGATAGAACAAACTACCTTTTCTTATGGAAGCAACAACCCCATTCACAAGATACAACATAACTATATTTTATGAAAGTAAATCGAAGTTCAAAGACTTTAATAAAGGAAACAGAGTTTCACGAGAGAAAATTGTTTTGAAAAAATGTTATTGAATGCAATTTCAAAAACAGACATATTTATAGATTATTAGGGGCCGTTTGGGTTGCAGATATTGTTTCATGGGTATAGATATTAAATATCTGTGATAATTAGTGTCTGTGTTTGAATGTGTAAGAAAATTAATATTTGAAAGTTAAATATTTGTGTTCAATTCAATAATTTGTAAAAAATAAAATTAAATAATTACTTAACTAAATGCTAGAAATTAATTAAATTTAACATAAAATAATTTATTGTTAGGTTAATTAGTTACTTAGTTAATAAAATAAAAAAATAAAAGAATACCTTCTAACTAAACAGAACTAAATCAATTACTAAAAATAATTAAATTAATATAAATTAATTAGAATATTAATAATTAACAACTATAATTTGTATTAAATAGTTTACATAATATAAAATATTAACGAAAACATTAGTTGAAATATATATATATATATATAATAATAATAATCATAATAATATTAATTAATTAAATAAATAAAATTAATAGTAATAAATAATTTTTATTAATTTATAAACTAATTAAGCTATATTTCTGTTGTTCATCTCTCATACTTTTACATGATATTAAGAAATCCATGTTGTTTTAAAGTTTCATAGATAATAATATTCAGAGTTTTAAAAAGTGAAATTCTGTGAAATAAACATGAAGATTAAATGTCTGTCTGAAATTACATGAAAAAGCCTGTAAAACAAACATTGGAATTCTACATAAATGGTCGCATATCATTTATTTCAACATAATATTTTAGTTAGAAATCAGTAATAATTTAGGCGTATGATATCTAATTTGAAACAAATTACTCACGGGAGTTTTCAATTCGTCACGTTTTTTTAACCTAATGTTGTAGCTTTGGGTAAAAGACATATCCTTTCATTAAAGGTTGTGTAAAGAAGAACACGTTGGAAGAGTTGTGGTTTTCTAAATTTAAAAAACAAATTAATTGTATTCATACGTTCTCCATCTATGGCCTACGTAGTTATTGAGGATTGGAAGGTTTTGTACCAAAGAAGAAAGGTTACATTGAAATGTTTGATGGTTTTTTGGATGAGGTGATTGAAATTTACACACATTTGGTTTCAAAACCTCAAAAACTTAGGTCAAATCCAATGTACGTTTAATATAGGACCTTCTAAACTTTGTGTTTTAATACAATGTTAAATCATCGATTGATCCAAAAACTTAAATCTAAATTTACACCGACATAATGAGGAGAGAAGGATAGCTGGAATATTTCTCTTATTGTCAATTGGTTTTGAAATAGAATTTTATGTCATCTAGTATGATATCTGAGCTCATAGAGTCTAAGATAGTATTTATTCAAATAAAAAGAGAACGAGATCAGAATTTAATAAAAAATAATGAACCCAAAAGAAGCATCATATGACATTTTAATATATCAAAACAACAATAAAATAAAATAAACTATAAAACTTCATTTAAAAAGAAAATAAATAAAATAAATCACTGTACGATTTATACACATATTTAACACAACGGCTAAAACGTGAGAAAAATTATAGACCAAACCCTGACAAAAATGTGAATGCTTATCAATCACTTTTCATTTCCCATTTATTTTATGGGTAATTATTTCATTTTTCTCGCCTTAATTAAATTTTATTTAGGCTTTTTAGTTGACTTTTCAACCTTTATATTTTAAAATTAAGAAATTTTAATAACGTTTCTAAATCATTTAAACATTTTTTCAATAATTAGTTTGAGTAAAACAAACATTTACACAATGTATTTGGATTGTCTAGTAAGAAAAGTGTTTTTCGAAAAAAGCGTTTTCATTTAAACACTTTTGATTAGAACTGTTTATAAAGAAACCATTGGTTTCGGATATTTTATAAAAAATGTGTTTAATATAGAAGTTTGTAGGGTTTGTTGTACAATTAAAATGTTTCTACTAGTGCTAAATTCCATAAAGGATTACTATTAAGGTTATGAACTAAAAATTTCATATGTATATAAACAATTTTAAATGTGTCAACCCTAGTCGGGATAATTCGGTGCACCTAGCTACTAACCCGATTGGTAGTATTTCTCTAAAAAAAACAAATTTAGTCATTAGGTGTTAGAGTTAGAAATTAAAGTAGTGCTCGTGGTTTGTTGTACATTTATAGAATTGACAGGATGAGTTGGTTGTCGAAGTTGATCACTAGAGTTGGTTTCTTGACAGTACCTCGAGGTTGTTCACATTGATTGGTGCCTTAACGATTTTCAATTGCACTGTCTAGATTGAGGGCTGGAAACAATTCCTTATTGGCCTTTTTGTCTTGAGTTGATCTGCCATGTCTTTCAACTCTGTTTTGATTCTTTGTATAGACTCGTCTTAAATGTCTAATCAATTTTAGAGTTTAGAGCTAAAAGGTTAGCTCCCTTGTGCGTTGCATGAACTAATTGTATCAACACAAGACAACCAAAAATAAAAACAACTAAAATTACAACATAAGTTAAAATCAGTGTTACAATCTTCTCAGCGACCAGTTACCACAACCCACGGTGAGCGATGGCCAACGATGACCATCTACCACCGCGACGCCTGTCGATCACTACCATTACTCACCGTTGATAATCGATGACTAGTGATGATGGAAGACTGCTAAGTAATGATCAACAAAATACTTGGTCAATAATCGTCGTCCAACAACCAATTCACGTATAGAGACTAAAATTAAACATTTAAACATATTAGAACTATAATATGTGTTACTGCATTGGTTGACCAATTTTATTAAAGGCAAAATTTGAGCAACATGCTGCACAACATGTCAAAGACATTGGGATTGTCAGACAGAGCTTCATCAAAATATTTTTTCCAAATATGAAAGATTGTTTGCAGATTTGTGGAGCATTAGTCTCCTACATATCTTCAATCTTTATTCTCCTGGAAATAATATTTTATTCTCTCCGAAAATATATTTAACAAGCTAGCGGCCATATTTTATATTGTATGATTATTCGTTTTAAGGTTAGCCGCCTCATTAGAAAAAGTATGTGCATTGAACGTTTTGAGCTTAAGGTTTGTCTAAGTCACAACCTTCATGTATTGTTGTTAAGTATTATTGTGTTCCTTGTTGAGGTTGAGATTTTTGTAGTCATCATAGATCTCGAAAGAGGTATGAAAAACCTTGTACTTTAGAGTTTAGGGTTTACCTTATACTTGTCGTTGAGATTTTTTGATGTGGTAGCCATTGTAGAACTCTGCAAGAGCTTATTTTGATAGAGTATTTAGGGGGAGTCTAATATGGTGAATGTGGGGGATCTCACTCTTTGGAGGATCATCCCAAACATATTGTATAGAGGGGATCTCATACAAAGCTTGAAGAAGCTTTTCTTGTGGAAGTGAAGGGAGCTCAAACTTAGGGGAGCCTAAGTTGAAACGTTGAAGAGAAAACTATACAGGAGTCACTGAAGCGGGAGTCTGTCAGATAAGTACTTTTATTGTAATTGTTGAACTCTTTATATAGTGGAGTTTCGTTCCACCGGGCACATTACCCCCATACGTAGGTGATTTTGCACTAAACTGAGTTATCAATTCTCGTGTTATTATTTGTTTTTGCCTGCTTTCATAACCACCCTATTGTCGGATATATTGTCAATAACATTGTGCTTGACACTTTGTGCTCTGTTAGATCCATCTACTGTTTTCTGTTTTTCAATATGGTCTAAACCCAAATAATTTGGTAAGAACCATCAACCATGACGTTTATTTTATTTATTAAATATTCGAACATGTTAAATATGAAACAAATTTAGATAAGCAAGTGGGAAAGATATTATTTTGGCGATGGAGATAAAAACATATTAGGAACACGTGAAACATAACAAATAGATAAAAAAATAATTGTGTTAGGCTAGCTAGTATGATTGAGAAAGACCCTCTATTATTATTGTTGTTTTTTGTTTTTTTTTTTTTTTCATTTTCAAACTTGAGGTTCTTTTGGTTATAAAAGACCCCTTTGGGTACACATAATCCCAAACAACTCAAATTGCAAAAGCAACATACTTTCTCTTTTTCAATCCCCCTCATAGACCCACCCTTTCAATTTACAAATAAACATTATGGCAGCTAAATTTGAGAAGGGAAAGAGGATAACAATTTTAAGTATAGATGGTGGTGGTATTAGAGGCATCATTCCCGGAACTATTCTAGCTTTTCTCGAGTCTAAACTTCAGGTAATAACGATACTTATAGTTTGTTATTACTCATCTATAATAAATTTTTGGTTTATATTGATTGCACGATACTATTTGGTTAGGAATTGGATGGACCAGATGCAAGAATAGCAGATTACTTTGATGTAATTGCTGGTACAAGTACAGGTGGTTTGGTTACTTCCATGCTTACAGCTCCTAACGAGAATAATCGACCTTTGTATGCTGCAAAAGATCTAACCCGCTTCTACATCGAACATGGACCAAAAATCTTCCCTCAAAAAAAGTTAGTCTATTTCTTTTTCTCCTTTCAATTCGCAAAGGTTTTTCTCGAATGTTTAGACGTAAAGAGTGAGCTATTATAGTTGAGTTATTTATAGTTTGTGTTTATGGTATAAATTATCTTAGTTTAAGAAAAAAAAATAGTAAACAGTATATCCAAGAATAAAAAAAGGATGAACGTAAAAGAGAAAATATAGTAAAATACTGTAGTTAATTAGAGTTTTAAGATTGTGTTTACTCTAACTAAGAGGGGATTAAATGGTTATTATAGTCTTACGGTTTTCCTTTGCTGACATCGATGTTTTATGGTGTGAGAGCAGTTATTTTTTATGTTCGGTGGTGAATTTGTTTGGAAAAGTCATGGGTCCAAAGTACGATGGCAGATACTTGAGATCATTGATAAACAGATTGCTTGGAGATATAACACTCAAGCAAACACTAACGGAAATCATTATTCCTGCTTTCGACATTAAGCTTCTTCAACCTGTGATTTTCAGCACACTCGATGTATGAAAATTTAACTAAAATGGTTTGATAAATAATTTATACTCCTTTTTTTTCCTCTTTCAATAATTAACAAATTGGAATTAATTTAATTATTCAGGCTAAATGGGATGAGTTAAAGAATCCAAAACTGGCTGATGTTTGTATCAGTACCTCCGCCGCTCCCACTTTCTTACCTGGTCATGAATTTCAAACTAAGGACTCTAAAGGAAATACTCGTAACTTCGATATGGTTGATGGTGGAGTTGCTGCAAATAATCCAGTAAGATCAACTTTCCTCCCTAACTTTCTCTTCTTTAAGCTTTTGGGTTGAATTCTTGGGGGTTTAAGATTCATTTGGGTGGATGTATAACTAATATATGTGTTATGGATGGTTGTTTAGACATTGGCTGCATTGACACATGTGACAAAAGAGATGAGCATCTTGAGAAAAAGAAGTGAACTTATGAAAATAAAACCCATGGAAGCAAAAAGGATGTTGATCCTTTCTTTAGGAACTGGTGTGGCTAAAAATGATGAGAAGTATAGTGCTGCTACATCTTCAAAATGGGGTATGCTTGGTTGGATCTATCACAGAGGAGCAACACCAATTGTTGATATTTTTAGTGATGCAAGTGCTGATATGGTGGATTATCATATTTCTAGCATCTTCCAATCTGAACATAATCAAAATAATTATCTACGTATTCAGGTATACAATTTTAAATTATGATCTTGATTAATCGTTTATATGTTTATTTTAAAATAATTAAATTAGGATATAGTTACATTTTAAAACCCATTTATAATTGGAGGAGAAATCCATGTATTTGATAAGGATTGTGAGGTCTCTTCACTTGATCACAACGAAGATTGAGATGGTTCATTTTTAGGTTCGTCATCGATTTGTTCGTTCTTTTAACTCAATTGACATATAAACAAGTTAGCGATTGTGAAATTTATAGTTCGAATCTCCCATTCTTTCCCTTATCTTGACAAAAATTAGATAGTAAAATAAAATTCGATAATATATGTGATATTGTGTGATTTGCAAACAGGATGACACATTGAGTGGTGATATATCGTCGGTGGATATTGCAACCCAACAAAATTTGTTAAAGCTCATTGAGGTTGGAGAGAACTTATTGAAGAAACCATTGTCAAGGGTAAATTTGGAATCTGGAAAGTTTGAGCCACTGGATGGCGAAGGAACAAATGAAAAAGCCCTTGTGGAATTTGCTCAAATGTTGTCTGACGAGAGGAAATTACGATTAACCCCTTGAGCCTAATTCCATTTCATCTTCAACCTTTTTAGGGTTGTCTTCCATAGATGCGTCACTTGTTTAAGCATTTCATATGTCAGTCCAACAAATTGTAAAAGTATTTATAATATTTGTTTAGACCATGTTATTGTTTTTATTTTTAGACTATTTAAAAATTGTTTTTATATTTCAAGTATATCAACAAGTTGTTACACAATTTCTAGTTGTAATCGATTTTATATTGGGTGGTCTCCTAAAAACTTTTCTCGGATGAATCTGAGTGGAATAAGATATGTTGAAATGACTCTTGTTGGTTTGTAAGACAACTTTCACTCTTATAAGCATTTATGACAAATAGAAGACAAGTGAATTTGGATTTAGATTCTGAATCCTGATTCGTCTGGACCTATGGTACAATGTTAAACTAAGTGGTGGAGCCACGTAGGTGCAAGGGACACATGTCCCCTTGATTGACTCCAATTAATTAATTTTACATATTTATATTAACATATACAATATTTAATTCCCCAAAATTTTATAAAACCATTTGCTCCTTCTACATTTGGAGTTCAAATCCCAAGTTTCCAAGTTTATTTTTTTTCCTTATTCTCTTTTAATTTTTTTAATTTGAATATTCATATTAGTTCTTAAGAAGTTTAAATTTTCTCTTATTCTCTTAACCTCCCATTTGTTATAAAATTTCAACAAATATTTCTTTAGTTATTTACTTCTTTTAGTACAATAATTGTGCGGTTAAAGGATCATGCAAATTACTTTAAACTAACTTTGATCTCATTATTTAGATATATATTTGAAACTTTTATAATTTTGTGATTGATATTACTTGATATTTTTTAGTTAATATTACTTAATTTAAATATTATATTTTCTATTTATATAAATATTAAATTATAAACTTAGTCCCTAAAATTTCGTTATGGTGTCTAGCTAAGATGTTTAACAAAATTACGAACTTTCCATTTTGTATACAATGGGTTTCAAACATACTAAAATTTAAATGGATTGCTTTATTGGACAAAAAATAATAATTTTATATATAATTGAGTCTCAAAATTTCAATTTAGTACGTAATGATATTACATTAATTTATTTTTTTTAAAAAAAACATAAAATGCATGATCTATTAGACACAAAGTTAAATTTATATATGATACAACATATAGTTTTTAAACTTGAAACTATAGGAATCTATCAAAGACAAATATAAAATTTAAAGGCATATTATACACATTTTAACGTTTAGGTGGTCATGATATAAAAACAAATTCAAAAGTCTATAGACTACATTTCCAATCTTATATCAAATTTTGGCTCTGTCACTGGTTACACTAGGCCATGCGAATCCGTCTAGATGGATAACAACACTCTTTACACGTCTAGTAAAGGTTTTAATATACATGTCCTACCACTGATAAGACATTTTTGCGTGACAGGGTGTTTGTACTTCCAACCCTACATATTGTAGAAAAAAAGAGACATTTTTTGACAAGTTATTTCTTAGGGTGACAAGTCATTCCTAATAAATGACAATCAATTTTAATTTTCTTGTGGGTCACCTTAATTTGAGTTGTAAATTTTGTTTTTCTTTAAGGAAAAAAGATGATAGAGAAGAGGATGATGGTGAAAGAAGAGAGAGACTTGTAATGTTTGAGTTATGAATGTATGGATGTAAAGGTGAAATGGGATTTAAGGCTTCGTTTTGGATTTGCTTTTGTGAGACAAAAGAAATTTTAGAAAATTTTTAAGAGTTCTAGATGTTTGGTAAAACAAATTATTCATTAAATTTTTAAAAAATCTCCTCTAGCGGCAGAGTCGAGATTATTTCAAGGAGGCACAATTAGTTCGATGAAATAGAATTTTAGATACATCGATGTAATATTCAAATCATATAATATTACTAAAACGAGCAAAATTAAGTGGCACACTAACCGTGAAAAATTCTAAATTTCATGTAAAGGGTACAACTTCATATTAAAGTTAAAATTTTAGCCCACTAATGTCTAAATTTGTGTCATTTAAAGTTTTAGAGCTTTACAAAAAAATATACATTAAATCACTAACATCTCGATTTGTATGTCTAATCTATATTACCAGACATTTTTTTTAAAAAAAAAAGATAACGTGATTGTTGACTACAAAATTAAAATTTTAAGGTTCATTTTCTTTTTCTTTTTTCTTTTGAGGTTCAATTAAAAACAATTATTTTTGTCATGGTTAGTTGTTAAATATTTTAATATTTATGAGATTTTAAATATTAAATTGAAAGTTTATATATCTATTAGACTTTTCCAAAAGATTTATTAGAGTTAAAATTGAAAGTTTTATTAGTCATAGTTTTAAAAGCTAAGAAGTAGTATTATGCTCACTTGAATGTAATTCTCTATATATATATATAAAAAAAAAGATAGAAAAGAAAAACTTGAATATAATTTCAAAATAATGGTAAAGTAAATAACAAAATAAAACAATTTATATTTGAAATGATATTTAAATACTTAAATTTTTAACCACTAAAATTCAATAACCACCCATGTGAGAAAAAATAAAAGTAGAATTAAGTTTTCTAAGTCCTATATGTGTGTAATTTTAAAGAAACAATTATTGGTTTAAAAAAAAAAAAAGTCCTAAGACTTAAGCCCTAGTGGCTAGATGATGCACCTCCCACCAAACCATTAAAATAACCTTCATTATTAATCTCAAAGGGAGAAGTGCTACATATATAGAATATATAATTATATATATTTTTTATATTTAATAAAAATAAATTAATATATGTGTATCTAAAACGACACAACACGACGTCGTGTGCACCTTCATAGCCCCACCCTTATTTCCTCTATACTAGCTTTCCAAAACTAACTTTTCTAAAAACTTAGACATATCAATTAATTAATTGTTTTAAACTAGAATCTTATCATTTTATATATATCTTTTTCTTCACGTTTATTTATCCTATATCAATAAAATTCCAATTGATTCAACATTTTCATAACAATTTTATTTTGCCTAAATTAAATTAAATATTTTGCAACTTAAATCATGTATTAAAAAAAAAAGATCAAACTAATAATAAAATAATTAAATTGGTTGATTTGAATTTTATATAACAATATCTTTTTCTATCCTTCAATCTTACAATTTAAATAAATAGAAAATATATAGTTTGTAAAAGTAATGACAAAAAAATTAAAAATAATTAACTTAATAAATTCGTATATTAATATTAATATATAAATAACTAAATAATATCTAATGACACAACATGTCTAGGTCAAATTTACCAAAGGCTTCCTATTTGCATTGTTTAATTTAAAAAGTTACCAAACACTAATTTATTTTTGAGACCATTGATTTTTCTAAAAACATAATTACTAGCAACTATTTTAAAAGTTACAACAATCTCAAACAGGACCTTAGCGATGACATGTATAAACTGTGGTTATAATATGAAACCATATTAATTGTCATTTCAAAAATGTCCCAAAATAAGAATTTTGGTTTTTTTTTCATTACTAGTTCATTAAAAAAAAGACATTTTTAAATATAACAAAAAAACAAAAATGAAACTATTTATAAAATATAACAAAATCTATCAAATTTTCTATAGTATATTTAAGTTTTTTTTTTTTTTTTTTTGCTATCTTTTATAAATATTTTTAATTTTTTTTCACTGTCCATAAGAATTTCTATTGAATAATATAAAATTATATATTATTAAATCACTTTCGCTCAATGGTAATTTTATAATTAAAGGTCCATATTAAATTTATGGACACACATTATTAAATTACTTCCCTTAGTTCAAGGAAAATAGAAAACAAGTATATTAAATGTGTGAGTTTGACTTATTTATATTATTAAATTTGGGATTGCCTAAGATCAATAAAATTGTGTAATAAATCTCTCATCAATCAAGGAGGCAATAAAGTAACACATATTTTACCTGGCAAAGCTTCAAAATTAGATTAACTACCCTTGAAGAAACAACCAAGAAGAAAAAGAAAAATACTTATAAAACATTTCAAATCACATTTAAAATTGAACTATTTTTAAATATAGGAAAATGAACCAAATATTCACAAAATATAGCAATATAACAAAATCTATCTACAATGGAATATAGATAGATCATGATATTTTACTATATTTGTAAATATTTTCAAAAGTTTTGTTATTTAAAATAATTTTTCTTTAATATCTTAATATTCATTAAGCATTAATTTATAAGTAAAAAATAAAATAAAGTTGTGTTACTACATTGGTTGGCTAATTTTATTAAAGACAAAATTTGAGCAACATGTGTTGTATCACATGTCAAAGACATTGGCAATAACAATGAGGTCGTCACGGTATTCTTTTTATATGTGAAAGATTGTAGATTCGTGGAACCCTATTCTCCTACATAACTTCAGCATTTATTCTCCAGCAAATAATGTTTTATCTCTCCAAAAAATGTATTTAAAAAGCTAGCTAGCCATATTTATATTTCATCATTATTCGTTTTAGGGTTAGCCACCTCATTAGAAAAAGTGTGTGCATTGACCGTTTTAAGCTTATGATTTGTCTAAGCTCAACCTTCATGTATTGCGGTTAAGTGTTGTTGTGTTCTTTGTTGAGGTTGAGATTTTGGTAGTCATTGTAGATCTTGAAAGAGGTATGAAAAAACTTCTACTTGTCGTTATGACTTTTTGATGTGGTAGCCATTGTAGAACTTGGGAGAAGTATATTCTGATAGAGTATTTAGGGGAGCCTAATATGGTGAATGTGAGGGGATCTAACTTTTAGAGGGAGTCTAAGCATATTGTATTGAGGGGATCTCATACAAAACTTGAAGAAGTATTTTTGTGGAAGTGAGGGGAGCTCAAACTTTGGGAAAGCCTAAGTTGAAATGTTGAAGAGCAAGCTATACGGGAGTCACTGACGCGAGAGTTTGTCAGATAAGTACTTTTGCTGTAATTGCTAAACTCTTTATATAGTGAAGTTTCGTTCCACTGGACACACTGCCCCCCAAACGTAAGTGCTTTTCACCGAACTGGGTTATCAATTTCTGTGTTATTATTTTTTCTGCTTGCTTTCGTAACTGTCCTATTGTCAGATATATTGTCAGTAACATCGTCTTGACATTGTGTCCTCTGTCAGATTCACCTACTATTTTTTTTCAATTTGTATCTTGCCCGGTTGAAAAAATGGCTATTTTCACATACAACAATATCAAATTATTTACGAAAAATAGCAAAATTTTAGAACCTATCAATAATAGAATTTCTATCATTGATAAATTCAAAAACTTCGTTATATTTTGTACATATTGTTTTAACAATTTTATTATTTTAAATAAGTATTCTTTGAAAAACCCAAAAGAATAAAAACAATAAATTAGTTTCTAAAAATATTCAAATTTAGGAGAGGTTTTTTAAAAATTAAGAGAGAGAGAGAGAGAGAGAGAGAAATAAAAAATATTATCCACTCTGATTTCTCCTCCACAATGAGGATAACAATAAAAAATAATCACATTCACGAATAAATAAATGGTCAGTGGCTGATTATTTTCTTTTTCTAAAAAAATTAACACGTTAGTTGTATACTATAAATGTATAAACAAATTTTAAATATAATCATAATTTATAGTTTTCATGAAATTGTAGAAAGATTAAAAGTTAATAATTTTAAATTTAAATTTGATTGAAAGCAACAAAAAGTTGGAACAATATGAAATTCAACATGTTTCAAAATAGAGTGATTAAAATAGTATGTAAACCAACCTGAAACTGAGATAATTGTAATAGGGGTTCCGTTTGGTTTGTGATTCATTTTCATTTTTGTGTTTAAGAAAAACAAATAAAATAAAATAAGATAATTGCATTTTCAAATTCACAGTCTAACACAAATTTCGAATTTTAAACCAAAAGTGTTTTTTAATACAGTTTAAAACAAAAATTTGTTTTTGTTTCATAAAATTTCTTGTTTTTCAAAATAATTTTCGGATCAGAAACCAATCGACGCGTTAACTCTTTTACGATCAGTAATCACGTGTTTAGTAGTAACATTTTTAAAGAGTTGTAAATATATCAAATTTTTTCGTTGATAAACTGTTATTAATCATTTGATCTATTAATAATAAACTTTTATTTGTGATGTGATCTACTACAGATAAATTTTTTATTTTTTTATATAGTATTATATTTGTGAATATTTTGTGTTTAAACTTCATACATTTCAATTTTGTGTTTAAAAATTGTTCTACTAAATGTTAGTTCAACTTTTTTACGATCAAGGGTGAGCATGGATCCGTCAGAGTTAGTTTACATCTAACTGATTATAGTCAGTTAGATGTAAATTTTCAAACCGCCTCCGACCACGAAGGAGTATAAATCGACTGTTGGCTTGTTTAGGTTGATTTAAAAATTTGATATTTTTTTTAAATGTTGTCAATTTTGGTCCCAAACCGTCGTTGACAGTACCTGATCTCTTTAACTCCGATCGACCGCCTTCTGTTCGATCAGCTTTGATTGGTCTGTTGTTTTTTGGTCGATCATTTTCACCTCTACCCACGATGAAAAAAATGAGGAGAGCTCTTACTACTCTTTCCACTCATAGAAAATTAGTTGGGAGATATAATACCATTTTGATTATCTAATGACATCCAATGACCATTCAATATGAAAAGAAAATCAAGTTAAGAATGGTGATATTGAAGAGCATGTTAAGGGTAGTTACGTACTCCTCCCATTATGGTATAAGTTTAAGTACTGAAAATTTGTATTGTTCTTTGGATGATACACTTTTGGGTAGGAACTGGATGGTCCAGATGTGAGAATAGCAGATTACTTTGACGTAATTGCTGGTACAAGCACAGGTGGTTTGGTTACCTCCATGCTTACTGCTCCTGACAAGAATAATCGACCTCTGTATGCCGCAAAAGATCTTACTCGCTTCTACATAGAACATGCACCAAAAATCTTCCCTCAAAGAAAGTAATTTGTATTTTTCTTCTCTCTCTCTTCTATATAAATTTCAAATTTACAGAAGTTTGTCATTTACAGTAATTTTCTAAAACTTTTCCTTATTATTTCTCTTTACTAAAATCAGTGTGTTATGATGTAAACACAGTCATTTTTTAAGTTCAGTGATGAATTCATTTGGAAAAGTTATGGGCCCAAAATATGACGGCAAATACTCGAGGACATTGATAAACAACTTGCTTGGAGATATAACGCTCAAGGAAACACTAACACAAGTCATCATTCCTGCTTTCGACATTAAACGTCTTCAACCAGTGATTTTTTCCACAATCGATGTACGGAAATTATTTGGAGCCGGTTTGGTAATCCATTTGTTTTTTAACATTCATTTCTAAAAAACATGTGTTTGGTAACTAATTCACTTTGTGGTTTTTTTAAATAAAAAACTTGTTTTTAAAATTACGAAGAAAATTGAAAACGAAAAAATACATTTTGTTTTTCAAAAACAAAAAACAAAATCAGATACCTCTAGCCCGACTTTTGTATGTTTGGTATAGTTCGGCGCATATTGTTAGCTATAAACATTAGAACTTTTTGTAACAATTAACTTTATTGTTCTCCTTGGGTTTATCTCTAGCCTGACTTTTGTATGTTCTCTGTTTATACTTAATGAAATATTTTAGTAATATCTTTTGGAGGGATGATGATGGTGTTAAGAAGATGTCTACCTAGTAGAGATGTTTGGGTATACCCACTGATCTATTGTATCCTTTTCAACAAAGAGAAAAAAATAGTTATCAAACATATATGACTTTTGTTTTTTAATAAACAAGAATTTAAAAACAGAAAAAAAACACTAAAATATTGAAATGATTACCAAACGGGTTTGGCTAAAGCTAAATATATATTTCTTTGTCCACCAAATGAAGTAATTAATTAACATAAATTAGAATTTATATATCCAGGCTAAATGGGATGAGTTAAAGAATCCAAAATTAGCAGATGTTTGCATTAGTACCTCTGCAGCACCAACCATCTTACCTGGTCATGAATTTGAAACTAAGGACTCCAAAGGGAATAAACGTAGATTTGATATGGTTGATGGTGGAGTTGCAGCCAATAATCCTGTAAGTATCTTTCTCTCTGTTAACTATCAAAAAGTATAGTCTATATATACATAAATTGATATCGTAATTTTTGTAGACATTAGCAGCAATGACTCATGTGAGAAAAGAGATGAGCATCTGGAAAGAAAAAAGTGAACTTATGCCAATAAAACCAATTGAAACATCAAAAAGGATGTTGATACTTTCATTAGGAACAGGTGCACCTAAAAACGATGAGAAATATAGTGCAGCTGTTTCTTCAAAATGGGGTATGTTTGGTTGGATTTATCAGAGTGGATCAACACCTATTATTGATATTTTCAGTGATGCAAGTGCTGATATGGTGGATTATCATATTGCTAGTATCTTCCAATCTGAACACCATCAAAATAATTATCTTCGTATCCAGGTATATATATATATATATATGTACTTCATTTAATTTCATCCATACATTACAATATTATTACATATATTGTGGATTTGTACACAGGATGACACATTGACTGGCGATGTATCATCTGTGGATGTTGCAACCGAAGAGAACTTATTAAAGTTGATTGAAGTAGGAGAGAATTTGCTTAAGAAACAACTGTCAAGGGTAAATTTGGAGTCTGGAAAGTTTGAGCCACTTGATGGCCATGGAACCAATGAGGATGCCCTCATTGAGTTTGCTGCAATGTTGTCAGAGGAGAGAAAACTACGATTGTCTCCTCATTGAACCACTTTATGTATTTAATCCTTCCATATATGAGTATTGAGTAACAATAAATTTTAAAAGTATTTCTTTTTTAGAAAATAATACTTTTTTTAGAATTTTTTTTTTTTTTTTTTTTTTTGGTGAAATTACAAATATCTAGACCATATAATTCTTTATCTTTGCATTTGTCTGTCAATCATACAACAATAAGAACTTGTCAGGGAAAGAAGTGGAGAGAAGAAGGAAAGATAGTGTTTATCTATTAATCTCTATATCCAAAAAAAAAAAAAAAAAAAAAAAAAAAAACTTCGAGAGAAATTGAGTTGATTGCGAAAGAGAAACAAATCAAGAGAATACGTTTTTTTATATAGAAAAAAGTAGAGAGAATCATAAATAATGGAGTGATCTTTTAAGAAGCAAAAGCCTAAACACATTTCATATTCTACTTTCTTCCTATTTTATTTACATTTATTAATAATTAATAATTAATAAATAAACTCTCTCAAATAAGAAATGGATGATATATATATATATATATATATAAAAAGAAACCTAACCAAAAATGAAATGGTGTAATTATAAACAAATGGTGGGGTGAGTTGATTTGAGTGGTTGAATGAGCAATTAATTACATTAATGTATTGAAATTACAAAATGATGAAAAATAAAGTTATAATGAAATGGGATAATTGACGCAAAACGATTATCTCTATTGTACATTTTATATATACTTTAAATAGTGATATAGATAAATGTTTAAGAAGCTTTTACAAGACAAACTATTAGTTATATGAAAGAGTCGAGAAAGGCCAAAAGAAGATCAAAGGATGGATGCTTTATTGGGCCTAGTCGCCCTTAGTCCAACCAAGATCGAGCCTCCAAATTTGGCCCAATAGCCGATGGGCCAACATTATTAGGTCTTAAGAGATGAAACCTGAGTTTGCAAGTTGAAAAGTGTGTTGGGTTGATCAGCCTTGTCTGAGTTAGGCTCGCACGCATTTAGCCCAATGTAAAACCCTAATAAGCTAAGGAATGAGAAATATAGTAGATAATGGATTTGTCTAATAATATTTAATCAAAACTTATTAGGAATATGAAAGATCCATATTATCCCTATCATAATGGAAAAATATACCATATGACTTCATATGAGGTATACATTTAAGAACTTTTGACATATTCTCTATTATTTAATTTTCTTACTAACTTAAGCATCATAGTTACTACTCTTTGTTTTATCCGTCCTCTCCTTCACTAAATTACAAATTTACTATGATGTCACGTGAAAGTCATGTCAACAAATATAAAGATTAAAAGTCATATATAAGAAAATTAATATATAAATAATATCATATATGACATTTTAAAATCCAATTAACAACCTTTCAAGAGATAGAAGATTAGTTAGTTAGATAAATCTGAATAATATTCAATTTAAAAACGAAATTTATGTCAAAATATTCACATTTGAAGAGAACTTAATTCAATTAATGAAGTTGTTTGCACGAGATTTTTAGAGAAATTTCATTCGTGAAATTTGAACTTTGTTATTTTATTAATTTCAGTATAGTGAGTACAATCTCTATAACATGATCATTTGTCTCTAAAAAATAAACTTTAATCTTTTAAGCTTGTTAGTCTTCTTAGATAACCAACCTTTGAGTTTAAGGATCCTTCTGGATGATCAACCTTTGGTTTTGTTGATCTTCTTGGACCAGCTGGCTTGTTGATCACCTTAGACCGGCCTTTGGCTTGTTGATCACCTTGGATCATTCTTCGGTTTGTTGATCGGCTTGGATCAACTTTACAACATCAAGAGCGTAATCTTCTTCAAGTCTTCAGAGCTTTGATCATATGAATTTCAGATCTCAAGAGTTTTAGAGCTTCAATGTTTAGAATTCAAGAGTTTCAAAGTTTCAGTCTCTAGGACTTGAGTGCTTTAGTCTTTGGAAGTTGTAAATTTAAAATCAATTTGAGCTTCATTCTTCTGGAATTCAAGAAGGTTTTAGCCCTTCAAGTATTCCAATCTTCAGAAGGTTGTAAACTTGAGTTTGATTTGAGCTTTCATCTTTTGAAATTAAAGAAAGGTTTAATCTTCCAAGTTTCTAAGAACTTTAACGTCTTGAGAGTTTCAGCACTTCGTCTTCAATTTTTCTTTTCCCAAATGAAAGGGCAAGACATCTATTTATAGAGGATTTTTCATAGACTTTAGGTGGGCTTGGCCCAGGCTTGAGCCCAATAACTTCGGTGGCCCAAATTTCCACCATAGGCTTAAATTGGGTTAGGCTGACTCATTTTAATTACTCGATTCAATCTATTTATAATTTTTATGATGAACTTGAGCTTCTAATGTGATAACGCGACAAAATTTAATTGGTCGAAATTTCTCAACGAAACATTTGAGATAATTAAAATTCAATTAAAAAAAAATCCTTAAGTGCATTGTAGCATTAATAGAAATTGAATTCACGTGTGTTCTTATGCGTTTTTTTTTATCAAAATTCGAAAAATAATGCATATCGTCAATTTCATAAATTAATTACAGTATAATTAATCAAACGATTGATTAATATTACAGAGTAATTAAAGAAGATGTTAAAGATATTTTAGAATTAACAAAAAATAAATTCACCTATGCCTCATGAGTTTTGATATAATTCTAAAATATTTCGTACTGTTTTGTAATAAGACTCAATTTTATTGACATTATTGGAGCAAATAGTGGACAATAAAAAAAATTGGAGTATTTAGTAAATATAATAATATATCAACATTCTTAATGTTATATTATGTCCCATAATTTAATATGACTTCATCTTTATTTTTTAGTTATTCATTTTTCATCTTTAAAAGTATTCAATTAATTTAATTATAAAATAATAAAATAACAAATACAAATGGCCTAAGGTATATATTTGAAAAATTAATTTAAGACTAACAAGTAGCCTCAACCATATAAAAATATTATTTTACTTTACTGACATCTACAAAGTCAAATTTTAAAGATAAATAAAATATCCTTGGATCGTATGTTTTTTAAAACGTAAATAATTGATATCTTAAATTTCAGAATTATTGATATATGAAAATTATAGATATACGAAAATTATAGATATCTGACATCTTTAGATTATCATGTTTGTTCTGTGGAATACTTTTGTAGATATCTAAAAATATTTTAATTAATGTACTTGTTTCGTAGTGTTTCTACTCGAAAATGTCCTAAATTTACATGATGTTCCAAGAATTACCTTTTGTTTTTATCAATTTGATTTTTTTTTCAACTAATACCATTAATATTATTTTATATGTTATTTTTCTCAACAAGATTATATATCATAATTTCAGACTTTTTACAAATAAATATTAATTTAAATTTAAATGGGAATATATTTTGAAAAATAATAAGAATTGCGATATAACGAAAAATGATATATATGATTGACTATTTGCATATAATTCAAATGAAGAGATATACATATAATCAAGAAGGTTGTAGGAGGCCATCCAAAACTCTCCAGGTGCTCTCTGTTTAGGCATCCTAGAATATACAAAAATCTTCAGATGTCGAGACATCGACACATCTTACAATACTTCAAAACAAACACAACAGTCTAGATGCCCACTTCGTAGAAATCTAGGATGCCCATGAAACAAACTACTCAAATGTATTTTATAAATTTTTTCTTTAAAAAACTAATAAATTAATTCTAGGTACATACTCCAATTGATATAAAAGCATAAATATATGTTTGTTTATAAGACAAATTGCAAGTGTTTTTAAAGTGCCATCAACTTGGAAGTTTGTTTATATGTTATTGTGTGTGAAAAGGCTATTGAAATAACAATAATCCAAATTGAATCCTCCTCTAGTCAACTCCACATTTATAGTCAAAATATATATATATATATATATATATATATATATATATATATATATTAAGGGTTCATCTCAATAATATCACACAATATTAAGGTCCAATTGCCTATGTTCTACATTGTTATTTGACACTAAATATATACCTTCCACATATAAATTATTTGTTATCATAACAAATAATAATATTGTTGACATGTAATTGATTAGTCTAAAAGACCATTTAATCAAAATTACAAATATTCATTTATACACTAATCATTTAAACAATGTGTCTACTACTGGTAATCAAATTAGAGATTAATATTATTCCATCCACCACCCTCCCACATTATTATACATCTTGGATCAAAACTTCAATTAATGAAACCCCACTAGCTAAAAAACATTGAATGAACTCCAAAATCTTTATTCCAATATGGATTTTTATTTAGTCTAACCAAATAATGCATATAAGTGAAACCAAAGAACTTGTATTTAATTATGAATGGAATTTCTAAGATATATGTGCTAGATGATATATAACTAAACTCGTCTTCATCCATCAACTTAAGTTTTTTTTGTCAATCGACAATTTAAAATGGTATCAGAGTAGGTGGACCAAGATGTAATGTATTCGAGCCCCGATGGATCAAGGAGTGCTAGATGATATATAACTAAATGCCAGCTTCGCACATCAGCTTAAGCTTTTGGGCCAATCGGTTATTTAGAAAAATGGAAGAAACCTAAAAATAAAATTAGAAGGCCATTGAAGAAAAATGTGCCTATTTAGTTTTCTTGTTTTTGAAGGCAAGAGACATGAAAGGAAAAATGGAAAGTTTTGGAATGAAATAAATTAAATTAATTCAGTCTAGTTCAGTGGTATTGTCACGAGTTTTGTTCCTAAAGATTGAAAGTTCGATCATTCACCCTACATGTAATTAATATTTCATCCATTGCTTAGTGGTATTGTCATTACGTTCGTTCCTAAAGATCGATTGTTTCAAATATAATACTAACAAAAACTAAAAATTGAACAAGATAGTGGATCAATTAGGGGTCGTTTGGTAACGTTCTCATTTTTTGTCTTCTGTTTCCGTTTTTCATATTTTTAAAAAACATATTTGTTTGATAACCGTTTTCGTTTCTTGTTTCTAAAATTTGAGAAACATTTTTTAAAATGAGCAAAAATTGAGAAACTGTAATTTTCAACCATTTTCGATTTTCTTTTAATTTTTTTTGAAGAATTTATTTCACTGTATTTCTTTATTTTTTTTTCTTTTTCTTTATTAATTTTTGTGTTTACAAAATTCTCCAATATTTATATTTTATTTTTTAGTTTTAAAATTTTCTTATATTTGAATTTATATATTAAAAAATTTAATTTTCGTGATATTCTCCTCTCCTTTTTTTTTTTTGGGATGATTTGGTTTCTTCTTAATTTCAAACTTCAATTTAAACAAACGTATAATTTAAAATTTTCATCATAATTCTCACCTAACTTGAGCATAGCTCGGTTTGTATTATCAACTTTGAGATAAGAAGTTCGATTTCTCCCATCCATGTTTTAATACTACAACTTTGCAAAACATTAAAAAAAAAGAATAAAAAATCAAAGAATCACACGAAACACTAAAGAAAGAAAAATGAAGAGTGGAAAACCTAGTAGTTAGTAAAGTATTAATGCACGTTCATGCATGATTGAAGAATGGCTTAATTATTTTATCTTTAAACATGAGTTTGTTATCCCTATAAAAGACCCCTTTGGAGAATGGGATATAATATCTCTCACTCATAATTCCAAACTCCAATTCTCTCAATAACCTCTCCTTTCCTTTTACAAATATATAGAATGCATATGGCTAATTCTGAGCTTGATTGTGGAAAGGGAAAATTGAGAACAATTTTGAGCATTGATGGAGGTGGCATTAGAGGTATTATTCCCGCAGTTATTTTAAAATCTCTCGAGTCTGAGCTTCAGGTAATAACAATACATTCATTTTGATTTTTTGTTTTTAAAAAACTATCCAATAATAATGAAAATGATTTCTATAAGGATATATTATTCAGTACTCATCTAATAAGAACTAATATACTTTATATGGTACCAAAGTCCATGGAATCCCAATGAGCAATGACATGGCATGTTAAGGATATAGTTACACCTCTATTGTTGTCCTATATGTTTAATATTTTGATTTTTGGTTATTTGATACACTTTGGCAAGAAATTGGATGGTCCAGAGGCGAGAATAGCAGATTACTTTGATGTAATTGCTGGTACAAGTACAGGTGGTTTGGTTGCCTCCATGCTTGCAGCTCCTGACAAGAACAATAATAATCGACCTTTGTTTGCAGCGAAAGATATTGTCTCCTTCTACAAAGAAGAGGCACCAAAAATCTTCCCTCAATCAAATTTGCCATTGTAATTTTCTTTTCCCATTAATTTATATAATTTTCAATTTGGCCAGAAAAGTCTTTCGTTGTGGTTTCCCTTTACTAAATTGGTGTGTTTTATGGTGTAAACGCAGTGAGTTTTTAAGATCAGCAACGAATCTGTTTTGGAAACTTATGGGCCCAAGGTATAACCCAGAAAAGTTGGAGACAGTGTTGAATCTAAAGCTTGGAGAGATAACACTCAAGGAAACTCTAACACAAGTTATAATTCCTACATACAACATTAAAAGTCTTTTCCCTGTGATTTTCACTACTGCCCGGGTATGAGAAAATTATTTATTTATAATTTTTTGGCAATAATAATAATATGTGTTCCTCAAATGAACTAATTAACATTATATTAACTTGACGTTATTTGTGTCAGGCTAAAAGGAAGGAGTCAAACAATCCAAGATTGGCTGAGGTTTGCATTAGTACCTCTGCAGCACCAACGTATTTCCCTTGTCATAAGCTTAAAATTGAAGGAAATAGTGATCCATTTGATATGGTTGATGGTGGAGTAGCAGCGAATAATCCCGTAAGTTCAATGAAAAGTAGTAAAAATGTTTTTTTTTTTTTTTTTTGTTCTTCTTTTAATGGATGATTTAATTAATGTGTTGATATGTATATTGTTTAGACATTAACTGCAGTGCTGGATGAGAAAAAAGAGATGATCATCCGGAGACAATTATTAAAAACTGACAAGAAGAACAAGGAAGCAAAATTAAAGATAACACGAAAAAAGATGTTGATCCTTTCTTTAGGGACTGGTTCAATTAAAAATATTGGGAAGTATGATGCAGCTGATGCTTCCAAATGGGGAATGGTGGGTTGGGTCCACAAATATGGAACTAAACCTATCATTGATATTTTTAGTGAAGCAAGTGCTGATATGGTGGATATTCATGTTGCTACCATCTTCCATTATGATCATGTTATTCATAAAAATGAAGATGGTAAAAGGGATTTTCTTCGTAAAAAGGATTATCTTCGTATTCAGGTAATTAAACCGATTGACAATAAAAACAAAGTATATAATTTATGAATGTATGAGTACTTACATCAATCATTAAAAACTTTGATGTATTATTATTTTGTGCAACAGACTGAGAAATTGAGTGATGAATTATGTACTGTGGATGTTGCAACCGAGACGAATTTAAAAAACTTGGAACTTGAGGGAGAGAAGTTGCTGGATGAACAACTTAGAAGGGTAAATGTGAATACTGGAGAGTCTGAGGAACTTCCTGTTGAGAAAGGAACCAATCGAGAAGCCCTTATTGAGTTTGCTAAACGTTTGTCTGAGGAGAGGAAGCTACGATTGTCCGATTGATGATGATGAAGAACCCAATTCCATTTCAAATATGCTTTTTCTATTTTCCATCATTTTCTCTTTTATTTAATTTCATGTACGTGTCTGTGTGTTTAATCCTTTAATTTCTATATTTAATTAGTACAATAAATTATTGTAAAAGTAGTCTTTTAAGACTATATTTTATGATCTAATTTCCTTTTTTATTTCAATAAATTATAATTATGTCATTTCCTTTTACACAGTTGTATTATTACTTCTTGCCTTTTTACGCATTTTCATCTATTAATCTCTCGTTTGATTATGTAATAGAATCATTCTCATCCATTCATCTTCCTTTCGATTACACAACCAAACCTTGATCATCATAATATGGATGGCATAAAATGTTCCCTCTATGGTAGTTGTTGTCAACAGGTAAATTAATTCATAGATTTGTCACGTGTGAATTGAGTTATGAGGTTATCTAACTATCAAACCTAATTGGTTGTCTGGTAATGTTGTTAAGGAGAGGACCAGCGTGTGTTGTCTAAGAAGCTTGTTAGCTTTTGTCTCTGTGTTCGACATTATTGAGAAGACGAGTTACAATAGTTAGGGGAAGCCTAACTTCAAGAACTACTAGGGTAAGAGAGTTCAGGGGGAGCCTGAATACTGAGGTGTCGGTGGAACAAGCACCAGTTTAGGAGACTCTCAACAATCTACTTGTGTGATTAACTATATTCAAGATAGTTCATCTCTATTATCAGATAAGTTGTGTACTTTCAAACCTTTTAAATTCTAAATAATATTTTATCTCAATTGGACACATGTGGCTCTAAACAATCTTAGACATGCACACATATATAAATAGTAGATAATGGATTTATCTAATAATATCTAATCAAAATTTATTAGGATTATGAAATATCTATATTATCCTTAATTATCATAGGAGAAAAGATGAAATCTATCTCATTCTTCTTATAAATATATCTTATTACTTATGAGGCATATGTATAAGAACTTCTTACTTATTCTCTATTATATTTAATTCTCTTACTAACTTAAACATCTAAGTCACTCTTCCCTGTTTTGCATGTCCTCTCCTTCTCTAAATTACAATTTACTATTAATATCACGTGAAGGTCAAGTGGATTTTTCTGGGCCAAAATTCAACGTCAACAGATATAATATTAAAAGTTCGATATAGGAAAAGTAATAGAATTATATGACATCCTTTAGGTTCAAGCAAAAGAGTCCTTCTAGCCAGCCAGCCAACCCACATACTGGTCTGACAGAAAAGCAATCCTAAGTACATCTGCTTTTGAAAACCTAATCAATAACATTTCAAGAGATAGAAGATGAGTCAGTTAGATATAAATCTGGATAATTCTCAAATTAAAAAGGAAAAAATGAAATTTATTTTGTCAAAATATTTGCATGGAAAGAGAACTTAATTCACACTGTATATAGGAAAGAAAATGGATTCAGTCAGTTAGATATAAATCTGGATAATTTTGACTTAACTTTCAAAAGTAACATTTTAGTCCTCACACTTTAAAAATGATTACGATTTAGTCCTACCGTTAAAATGGTAGTTAATATCTAACAGAATTATGAGGTTGGTGTTTATCTAGGCCCATGTGTCCAACTTTTGTTAGGTTGATTCAAGCTTGAGTGGTTTAGGTTTGAACCGGTTGAGGCCCATGTATCCAACTTTTGTTTTTTGCAGTAAAATTATTGGATCCCAATCGGCGTGCACTTTATTTCTTCCTTTCCTTTCAAGATTTGTTTTTTTCCAAATCTGACAACGTTATTGGATTTTTTTCCTCGTGATTAAGGTTAGTTTCCATTGATTTGGTTTTTATTTAACTTGTGCCGAAAGTTTAAAGGGGATTTTAGCAATTATATATGTATGTATGTACTTTACTTGTTGGATATTTTTTTCTTTTGTCCCATTTAATTTTTTTATGCTTGTCCCATTCAATTTTTTCTGTATATTGAAAGAAACCAATATAATTTTGTTAGATATTAATGGTTAGCTTTAGGGCTTCAATCAACCAAATACTTTGATGATAACAAACTCAAGTTGTGGTACTAATAATTTTTCAATGTTTCAAAGTATTTATTTTGTAGAGTTCAAAAAGACGATTTTGATGCATCTTCAATTGTTTGAATCGAAGTACAAACAACAAAGATATGAGTAAAAGAAAATTAGAAATTAATTTTGATGGTTGATGACATAACAATGACGTGGCAAAGATGAATCAACCATGAGATGACATGTATCAAGTTGTGAGAGAGAGATGAAAAGAAAAGGAGAAAAGAAAAAGAAAAAGGAAATGTTTGGAAACACATAATTGCAATTATGTGGATTTCAAATTAAAAAAAAATTCGTGAAGCTCCTCCCCAACCATTTTTTATTATTTTTTATCTCTATTTAATCTAAACCATTCATTCTTTTATCCTAATTCCAAAGGTTCAGGTTAAACCCTCTTTAATAACCAATCCTTCATTCATTCAATTTTTCTCATTCTTCTTAATTTTTGTAAGTGTAATTGTTGAGAGAAAAATCTTGGAGTGTACAAGACTTGTGAACCTTACCTATTTAGAGGTGAATTGTTTTTTTTTATTGGGATTTTGTATTAAGGTGTAGGTGCACGTTGGGTTGTGTGGAAAAAAATTGGTTAGATCCTGAACTAGTGAAAAAGATTTGGGTTTCTCTTTAGCCTAGGTAGAAAAAAAGAGGGTCGTGTATTGTTCTCACCTGAAGAAGAACTCAGTAAAGTGACCAGGAAGCTTGGAGAGTGGACGTAGGCATGTTGTCGAACCACTATAAATTTGGTGTCATCTCTTCTCTAAACTTACTTTACTTTTTGAGTTTGTTTTCAATTTTTTAGATTTTATGTTAGGTTTATCTTGTTGATTTGTTTGCAAAATTTAAAATTGATAGACAACTCTATTCATCCCCCTCTAGTGTTGTCATTAGATCCTACATTAACAACTATTTTAACGGTAAGGACTAAATCGTATCAAAGTATGAGGACTAAAATGTTACTTTTGAAAGTTTAGGGACCACATTGTTACTTTTTGAAAGTTCAGGGACCACATTATTATTTTTATGAAAGTAAAGGACTAAATGTGATTTTTAACCTAAATAAATCCTTAATTTTATTATATCAAGAAAAACTCATATCAAAATCACCAAAAACCATCCAAAACTCACCCAACAAATCGATGGCGGCTTTGAACGGTGGCGGACAGAAGCTTCAGACCAACAACGACGCGTGACGTCAGCGACTGGAGAAACATCAGATGGAGATCGGCTTCAGATCGGGTTCGTGTGGCGGCTCACAGAGGGGAGACTGGAGTGTCGCGACGTATGTGGCAAACGAAGGGGATCGACACGGCTCGTCGGACGTTGGGCGTGGGTTCGTCGGAGAAGTGACTGGCCGAAGTGAAGAAAATTAGTAGATAGAGGGCGACGACAAGAAGATGAAAACTTTTTTTTTAACTTTCACACAATCGAGAACTTTAATACTATATTTAGAGTAAAACTTTGGTGTTGGTTGGGTGTCACCCAGTCGTGCATTCCTTCAACGTGGCCAATTTTTATGTTGCCATCTCTCATCATTTTTTTCTTTTTAAATTTTTTAAAGTTATTCTCTTTCGTCTTTCTTCTCCCTTCGTCTCCTCTTCTTCTGTTTTCTCTATTCTTCTTCTTCTTTTTTTTCTTCCTCAAAATCTCAATCGCAATCTCCAGCTTTCTTTTTGTTTTTTTTTCTTTTTAAACTCTTTAATTTTCTGCTTTTATCTTTGCCCCAATCTCGACTTTCATGGTTGATCTTCTTCTTCGCTATAGAAATTTTACTCATCGATTCAACGACTCCAACTAAAATTCTTTTTTCTATTAGTTAACAACCAAACCATCATACCAAAGAAAACCAAAGCCATCAAATCTTTTACCGACAAGAGTTCATGGTCCTTCAGATTTGCAAGTTTAGGGTGAAGAAGAGAGATTAAAGAAAGGAAATAAAAGTAGAAAATGAATGATATGTTCATATTTGAAAAAAGAAAAAAAAAATTGTGGTGAAAGAAAATAGCTTGTATGGAAGTGGATATTGAGAAAGGAATAAAAAAGAAAGGGCCAACTAAATATATAGCAATTTTGAAGGTTTCATTTAGAAAAATGGCAAACATAACTTTTATATTGCAAAAATAGCAAAACGAATTAAAAATAAAATTAAAAAAATTATCAAATGTTAATCATACCCCTATATGTAGCTTCTACAACCAACTCTTCATCTTTCAATGAATATAATTACACTTTAATAAAACTTC